>UFQX01000872.1:685956-723192 GCA_900497675.1 Arapaima gigas | reverse complement strand
TATCCTGCTCAGCGTGATGGTGGTCTGGAGCCCATCCTGCGATCACTGGCTGCTCCACTATGAAACTGTCCCTGGATGGGCCGCCGGTCCATGGTAGGTTGGCCACACACGCAAACACAGAGGGTGGGGTCCTGAGGTTTCAGTCTTTGTGGTGGTCCTACCAGTACTATAATGTGATAAACTACAGATACTCCAACCCCAGAAACCACTGTGATGGAATATGAAGGTGAACAATGTGTATATTTCTTTGCAGCACCAGTGCAGACTATTGATCCTCCAAATGCTGATGAAGCCAGAAGCGGCCAGGGGCGTCAGAGCCGCTGTTCAGTGCGCCGCGTCTGCGGGACAAACTGCGCACAAACCCGTCTGTCGGGAAGGGATTAGACATAAAACGGTACTGTAGTGAACCACAAGGTAATAGTTCTCCATATTCTGGTGCCTCTTGCATCAGCATATCGTCATCATTATTACTGGGAAGGGCGACCGGCTTCGTGTCCACCTGTCACCGAGATGTTTAGGACCACCGAGAACCGTCCTTATAAACAGGCGATTTGCCGGCACTAACCGGAGAAGCTCATGTTCCCTCTTCGTTCTGCTTTGACCTGTGAGGTTTGTGCAGCTAAAGAACCTCGTTGGAAGGAAGGTGCTGAGAACCATGTTCCTGAATTCCTGTGTCGGGTGTTTATGTTCACACCGAGGTTCAGCATCGCACCCGCTTTGGAGACCATCTAATCGGTGTTGCAGTGTTTATTCGGACCGCGGGGAGGAGGAGGTGGTCGTCGGATCGGCTCAGCCCGGACACACGTTTTACTTTTACTGTCAGTATCGTCTCAGATACACACAGTAAATATCTAAAATTTCACTACTCGCGTTTTTTTCACCACAGGTACCCGTTACTACTTGAAAACCATTTACAAACGTTGGATTCTTCACAATGGCCACTGGTTTCCTTTATGACAGACTCAGCAGGACAAGGAAACAGGCGACTTTTTATTGTGCGCAGGTTTATGAACTGTGAACGTGAGAGCCATCAAAGACCCGCGCAGCGTGTACGTGAGCCGCGACTTCCCCCTCTTTTCTGTCACCTACGCGGCTCAATAANTGAGGTTTGTGCAGCTAAAGAACCTCGTTGGAAGGAAGGTGCTGAGAACCATGTTCCTGAATTCCTGTGTCGGGTCGCTGCCGCGCAGCGTGTACGTGAGCCGCGACTTCCCCCTCTTTTCTGTCACCTACGCGGCTCAATAACGGCAGTAATAATACAGTATAATTTTACAGTTGGTATCCAGGCCGACAGGAACGTTTATTAAAAACCTGACTTGAGTTGTCTTTGGTCCGTTGTGTTTTCCATGCTGTTTCTACAGCAACATACTGTGTAAATCTGACAATTTCATGAACAATATTTAACGACTGATGTAGAGAAATACTGAATTTCTGCCGATCTTCCTGATACACTGAAAACTTGCCGTATGATCGTGTCCACAAAACAACAATCTTACCTTGAAAAGCTGTTTTCCGCAGTTCTACTTTAACCCGTAAAAAGAAAAACTCAGACACACTTTCACTTTTGGTTATGAGTCACGTAATATTTACAACGATCATCATTGTAAATCAATGAATTTACAAATTTACAACAACAAAAAAATACAAATAGAGTCAAGTGTAGAATTTAAGTTTTTCGGATCGATTCACTTGAAAACCCGCGGGACGGCGAAAGGTTTTAGATGAAACACCGCCGCCCGGCGAACTGTTTAAGGTGTAACACCGCCGTCCAGGGGTCAAAGTTGAAGGTTCCGGCGCCCGGGGAGAACATGGCGGCCGGCTTTCTGTCCCTCCGCAGCTCGCTGTTCTACTGCCGCAAACATGTCGCTCCCACCGCCGCCGTGCCCGCGCACACCCCCACGGCGGTCACGAGCCTCCGTGCGGCGGCGAGCACCCGCGGCGCGTTCCCGCACGACGAGAACTACTGTCTGGATCTGGTCAGGTCCGTGGACGAATAATCCACCTAAAGCTGCAGCTGTAATGTGTCCGAAAGCCAACGGCGAGTGTTTTATAACTTGTATTACTGTGGCTGAAAATTGCTCCAAATTCGTGACTCGGTTTCTGTGGAAACGCCGTATCTCGGCAGCCATTCATTTGTCTGCTGTAGAGGACATGAGTTTTGCTGAGGTCTCATGACAGTCTGTGTATGGAAATGATACCACATGGGCAGCAGGTGGCGCAGTGGTTAGAGCCCTGACTTTGCAGTCAACCTGGGTTCAAATCCCACAGGTGCTCTGTGTTTGTTGCTGTGTGGTGGAAACCAGTGTCCTGACCGCGTCACGACCCCCTGCAGGACGCGGGACTATGAGGGCTTCCTGTGCTCCCTGCTGCTGCCCCCGGCGGCACGGCGCTCCTCCCTGGCGCTGCGGGCCTTCAATGTGGAGCTGGCGCAGGCAGGTGGCGCCGTCACCTATCCTTACTGTGTTTCTGCTTGCTTTTGTCCGCCTTACCTTGTTTGATGTCATCTTCCCTGCGGATCACGCCTCCAGGTGAAGGACTCTGTCTCCCAGAAGACTGCTGGCCTGATGCGGATGCAGTTCTGGAGGGACGCCGTGGAGGACATCTTCAGGGACAAGCCTCCACCGCAGCCCATCGCCGCTGAGCTCTGGAGGGTGAGCCAGTGGTCCACCTCACTTCCTGTTGTGACCACATAGACTTCCTGTCAGCACAGGTTTGCCGTGGTTTACTGTGAGGAACGCGACTGAGGTCTCTGTCTCCGACAGGCAGTGAACAATCACAGCTTGACCAAACGGTGGATGATGAGAATCATCACCGAACGGGTGAGCAGCACATATTTGTTAATTATAAACAATTTGCATCGATTATGAAATCATATTCTGAAAATGATGATCTACAGATATACGTATAGATTGTTATAGCAGTAGATACTCTAATGTTGCAGCTCTAGAAGCATCCATCCATTGTCAGTAATCTAAGGAAGCATCATAATGGTCTGGAGTCCTGGGAGCGCAGGGTGTGAGGCAGGTCCCCTGTTGTCCCCAGGAGAAGGACATGGAGGACAGAGGACATCGCAGCCTGCAGGAGCTGGAGGTCTATTCCGAGAACACGCAGTCGTCGCTGCTCTACCTGCTGCTCGAGTGTCTGGGTGAGCGGCCGGCCGACTTTTCTGGGAGGACTGCAGGCGTGTTGCCCCTTTGTTCAGGATTCTGTTGATGCCCCCTCCCAGTGTGAACGTGACAGCAGCACCCATTCGTTCTCTTTAAATCAACGTTGAACAACAGGGTTTCAACAAAGAGGTTCGTCCCACTTATTAAAATTGAGGAAATATAAATATTGCCATAAAAAGTAACCTGTTTAGTGTGGTGCAGTCTAAGTCCAGCAGGGGGCGATGACTCTTTGAGCTCAGAGACATTCGGGGGGCTTAAATCGCTGCCTGTGTGGCAGTAAGTGGCACCTCTGACATTTTCTGCTTCCTCGAATCTGCACTCTTATACTTCCACCGTCTGGAAAAGTTTTTGACTATTATTGGCGTTTAAATGTCTCTGACCTTGTTTGCTGTGTTTCACTCCCTCCGGGGGCGCTGTTGAAGCGGGGGGTTGATTTCTGCTCCATCCTAGTGGCTCACACTTCTGCATGTTGCCAGCAGCTGTCAGTCAGGACTAACCCCCCCCAGACCCAACAGCAAGCGCAGGTTCTCCTGTGGGGTTGAGCGGGGGAGGGTGGGCGGTGCAGTGTTGAACAGCAGTGTTTGTAAAGTGATCAGATAATATCACCCCCCAGGGGGCACGGTTGTGTGATACACAGGGGAAATGATACATGTTTCTGCCCTGCCCCTCTGTGCCTCAGCATGGGGGCTGTTTAATGACACATATAGGAGATCTCAGGGGTATTGAGCTGAATCAGTCATGCCTTCGCCTGCTGGTATACTGCAAGGCACCCTGGGATATTGGTAGCAGCTGAGCACTCAAACCCTTGGTTAAGTCTGGTTAAGTCTTGGTTAAGTCCCTAACTGACCTCGTTTACCTCTTCCTTTCTCTCTTCTTCTCTTGTTCTCTGACCCTCCCTGTCTCCACGTCTTTCTTTCTTTATCTCTCCCTCTTCCTTCTCTCTCTCTCTCGCTCTCTCTCACCCCCCCAGCTAACGGAGGCTGCTTTGTTGCAGGGGTGCGGGACGTCCATGCTGACCACGCCGCGAGCCACGTGGGGAAGGCACAGGGCATCGTCACATGTCTGAGAGCCACTCCGTACCACAGCACACGCCGCCGCAAGGTCTACCTGCCCACGGACCTCTGCATGCTGGTACGTCTCTCCCCCTCCCCCTCCCCCTCCCCCTCATCCCCCTCCGGAGACTTCCACGTCCGGGCTGCACGTGAAAGAGCCAGTGGGAACAAAACTACAAATGTTTTCGTTGTTTTTGTTCCGAGTTTAATTATAATCAGTTCCTCTGCTTTTAATGCTTCATCATGACATGGAGCTGCTTGGTTTGCAAAGAAAAAATCCAGGATAATTTGGGAATAAGAATGAATGAAATTTCCGCTAAATTATTTCTTATTTAATTGGGTTTCTGGAGCCTGGTGTCTAGTGACGACAAAGGCCATCACAGGCCACAGGGGGGC
Source organism: Arapaima gigas (assembly GCA_900497675.1). Taxonomy (NCBI): domain Eukaryota; kingdom Metazoa; phylum Chordata; class Actinopteri; order Osteoglossiformes; family Osteoglossidae; genus Arapaima; species Arapaima gigas. Next base: position 718,577 of record UFQX01000872.1, on the reverse strand, counting down.
GCTGTTGTAACACGCAGCTGCTGTAGCTGGAGCCCGAATCCCGGTGCCGATCGTCCCGCTGCTTTGCTGTAAATAAACAGACGGCGTTACAGACCCTCCGGCCACGATGAGAGTCTGTTGTACCGGGGCATGGGGTCGATCCCTGACATCACCAACGACAGGCAGAGAAGATGCCGGAAAACGTGACACGATGCTTATCTGTTAAGAAGCTGCAGCTCCAGTGTTACAGGTGCCGTTTTACGCAGTGTCTGCAATCCGGCTCCTTGCAGAACAGTCACCGCTTCAAAATTCACTTCAATCCTAAATCCAGAGTCATTTTTCCCCCTAAGTCGCTCTCAGTAACTGATTAATAGCGCAGACCTTCCCCAGTAGCTGTAACAAACAAAAAATACTTTGTATGACTTTTTATTTAAATATTTCTTTTAACTTTGAGCCACACAAAAATTTGAATGCTAAATTAAAATCATAGCTAAATTATAGTATATTGTTTCTGCACCTTATTATTAATCACAGATGATCAGAAACCTGAGACTCAAGTTGTAAAAATGGTGGAGCTGAATTGATTGAAGTTGGTGCCAAACTCCTATGGTTTGGTTGCTCTTTACTGCCATCTGTTGGTTTGGTGGGTTAATACAGGTCAGTTTTGCTGGGTGACGTTGAGAAATTTTAGGAAACAGGTTTTGGAAAAAAATAAAATTTTAAATAAATTAATGGGAAAATGCACTTGTGAAAATTCAGAACTGGAACGTCTCCACCGCGAGGATCCGGTATATTGATCTCAGACCCGTCCCTCTGGGCTCAACTTATTTACCCGCCTTGGACATTCAGTCTCCAGTCTCCTTGCGAGTGTCTAACTTGTCCAGACCTGCGTGACAGATTATATTGTCTGTGACATTCTCCTTGTAATTTAACTAAACTGGCACCAGGATCCACTGGAGCTTTAAACATCCCCCCAACTTCAAGGACTGAGATGAATAAACAAATTTTGTTCCCGTAATAAAGTGTCATATTGAAGGGAACCATCTGTTTCAGCAAGACAAATGGTTTTGTTTGCCACGTCTCTCAACGGCGTTTACCTCCAAGTGTAGTAAAACACGGTGGTGGCCGGATAACCGGTTCGAGGGCTCTCAGCATCCCAGGAGAGAGGCACGGGGGGGCTGGTGTTCACCTTGAGTGACGTCCAGGACGTGTGTAAGACCTGTGCTTCATGTTGTCCTTCAGCACGGCGCATCGCAGGAGGACTTCCTGCGGGGGAGCAGCGAGCAGCGCGTCAGAGACGTTGTCTACGACGTGGCCAGTCAGGCCCACGTCCATCTGCAGCACGTAGGCCCCCCGTGAACAGACCACACAGGTTTCCATGCCGACGATGTCCTCGCGCTGTCCCACATTGCATTCTGTCCTCTCCTCCCCCTTCAGGCCAGATCGTTCAGCAAGAACGTGCCCCCAGCAGCCTCCCCTGCCTTCTTGTGCACGGTGAGCTTCCAGCCGCATGATGGGAAATCGCACACATCACTTACCTGCCTTTCCAGCATTCCCCCCGAAGGGGTTAGAATGCACACCGTTTGCTGGCTTATGGATGTGAAAACGTCTCTGTGGTAACGGAGAAACGGATGTTAGATGTTGTTTGCACTTAAATCGCTTTTAGAGCAGCGGCAGCTTTTCAGAGGGATGAAGGGATCTGACTGGGGGGGGGGATTATTGCTGCCGTTTCCATTCGGCTCTCTGTGTCCTTAAAGCCCCACAGCTGTGATTCCCCCGTGATGCTGCGCCGATGGCCGTTTACCACACTTTACTGCCGCTGTGGCTCAAATCCACTGTGAGCACGTAGCAGGTAAAACAGCAGTGTGGCTGTGGCTGCTGTCACCAGGTGGCGCTGGAGGACTTCCTGCAGCGCGTCAGGACGGTGGACTTTGACGTGTTCCACGCGAGTCTGCAGAAGAGGAACCCGCTGCTGGCCATCCAGCTGTACCTGCGGTCCTGGAGGAGCTCGTACTGACGTCGCTGAGCATCTCCTGCCGTGAAGCTGCTGCGCCTCCCGTGCGTAAGAATACACCCTTGTTGTGCTTAATTTACCCCCTGCAGTGACATTTAGAGCGTGCCCAGTGATACGCCTGACGTGCAATTGTTACTATTTGACTGTTTCAGGTCTGTACACCGAGCTACAGGGTTTTACCCAGTAATTTTTACTGTACTGTTTCAGGGTAAATCCCTGTTGCCCACGGAGACTGAAGAAGACGTGATAACATCATGATTTTACTGTCTGTTTTACACCACTACCCCAGTAGCAGAATGAAAGGGTTTGAAATGCAAATGAAAAAAATGAACACTGTGTAAACTGCAAGTCATCGTCGTTTTCCGGGTGTTGCTGGGGGAGTTAGAGACGTGACCGTGGGGGGTTCTGGCTGTGACTGTGCTGCGTTTCGGCTGATTTCGGCTTTTGCCGCTCGCTGTAACTCCCTTCATGCAGTTTCCCTGGGGCTTCTTTCAGGAAAGAGGCGCCGTGTGGCCTGTCTGAGTCGAGCCTCCGCTCCGCCGTGGGGGTCTTCACACCTCCCATCGAGCCCCTTTGGCTGGACTGCAGAGGTGGTGAGAGTGGAAACCTGGAGTATTTTCCAGAAAGTAGAAACGGGAAAACGAGAAATTTACCCTTTTTTTAAAAAATGCAGCCTGTGAGTCATAGCAGAGCAGAAGTCAGTATACGTGGACAAGGAATTCTGTACATATTATTATTATTATTATTATTATTATTATTATAAAATGTTACAAATTCACATTTCACTGTCACTGATGTTGAGGAAAAACTGATTATTACATCCTGTAATATTAAAAGTGGATGAATTCGCTAATCCAGCTTTATGTGCATAAATGAGTCCAACTCCGTCCGCTGTGATCATCTGTGTATTTACTGAGTGAATCTCACTCCTATAGGGATGTGAACCAGCAACACGGTGGCGTCAGACGCACAAGCTGTGCTCTCATCACCCTGAAGCTCCTCCTCTGTTGTCTTTTAAAACATGGTCTACATGATGTTCTACCTCCAGGCTGTTCTCACATCACACCTCAGTAGATTTTTACCCTGTTTCACCGCAGCTTGTCCATCTGTCCAAACGCTGTCCATCGTTTTAATTGGCTGGTTCTTCAGAACATCAACATTCAGTTTCAGTTTGACAAAGACGCGTCTTTTCAGCAGCTCGCGAGGTTGAGGAACACGCGACACGAACACTGTCAGCAGATCAGTATATCTGACAGGGACCATATCAGCGGGTCTGGGGAGAAGCTGGGGGGCAGCGGAGGCCGGCGAGCGATACTCCTAGATGGTCCCAAGCAGAAGAGAAAGACGCTTGAGGGCCCGACTCTCAGCCACCTCCCTCAAGATCTCCGAAGATGCTGTATCATCTCTTCTCTGCTTGACAAGGTTACAGACCTTGTCTGCGGTGCTTCAGATGGGCTGACTGTGAAATGGATGCTCCCCCACCTCCTACTCCACAGGGGTCAACTAATAAGTTCCACAAAAGGGAGAGCAGAGGAGGAGATGATGTTGTAAATGAACTGAGTCCACAATGATGATCATTGATGGTTTGCAGGGAAAACACCTCCCAGTCGGTCGATGTGGCTGAAACACCTGAAATGACATTTAAACAAATGGAACCAGAAACTTTTCCACAAGGTCCCAGGAGCATCACCATGTTTTACAGCTGCCCCTCCCGTCCCCCCATCCCTCCGGCTCAATTTTACACCCTTCAGCGTTAATAGCCGGAGACAGTGAGGTGGATGCACTGTGTGGGGGGGGGGTCACCAGAGCCAGAAGAGCCCCTCCCACCCCAACAATGAACCACCTTTGTCATACTGACCAGAAGAACTGCAGCTGGATGCCGGGGGGTGGAGGGTGTAGTACTTTACCCCCCCCCTCCGCGAGGCACCAGGTAAAACCCAGACAGGTGACACGATGCAGCTCCTCATCTGAACTGAAATGACTGACTTATGATGGGATTAACAGTGTCTGTAGATCCTGAGTGGAAACAGCCTCATTATCCACCCACCTGTCCGTCCGTTCGTCCGTCCTGGCCCTTTGTCCTCCTGTCAGACTCTCTCTCACACACACACACACACTCCGCTGAGGACCTGGGAAACGGCTCCTCTTCTGTTCAGCAGTTGCTTCACGTGATCATTCAACAATTTCCCTTATAAAACTGAAATATCTCACCTGCTGCCTGTCAGTCTGGAGGGTGAAACTGGGTCCATGGGGGGCAGAAATTTCACACCATCCTCTGCATCACCAAACTATCATCTCTGCGATGTCACTTGTCTACGTGAAGGTTTAGTGCTGCTCCGCTCTCTGCTCTTCACCCCCTTGGTCAGTCGCAGCCCAATGACCAGCGCAGACCCATCATGCACTTGGTTTCAATCGTGATCCTTCATCGTGAATTTTGCCTCCAGCGGAGTTCAGGTGAGCAGTTGGTGTGAGACCGGAGGAGGAAGGCATCTCATAGTAGGACAAAAGGTTTGTCCAGGTGCTCTGGTTTCCTCCTGCTGTCCAAAGAAGTGTTTCAGGTGCTTGTTGTTTGCTCCACATGGCCCACAGTGTCCAGCACAACTTAAACACCTCATTTGTGCTGAATGTTCACCTCCCAGATGTTGTTAGTTCGTTTTTTGGTTAAGAAAAATTACTGGAATTGCGATTTACTGAAGTATGTAACGTCTGTCTCAAGGTGTAACCCACTTCCTCAAGGAAGGGGCCGCAGGAGGGGCAGTGGTTATTGTTTTTGTCTTCAAGTTCAGATCCCACAACCTGCAGTGGTTCCCATCAGTCCAGTGAAGTAGCACCACAGCATAAAAGGGTGAATCACTGTAAGCCATTTAGAAGAAAAGCATCAGATAAATGAATATATTGTATTCTGTATTTTCAAGTTTTCTGCAAATCGGTGCTGTTCAGCCGGTGACGGTCGTGATACACCTGCCTGGTGAGACACTGCAGCCTCTGGTTTGTGAGAAGCACAAGATTCAGCACCAGAACATCAAACATCACAGCCTGTGTCAACAGCCCAAATGTGTCTGCTTTTTTCCAGCAAAATGACTCATTTTAATGCAGATCTTTTCATTGCTGCTATTGATTAAAGTCGTGTCACGAAGGGCTTCTGGTGGAAACTAATGGACGGAAAAGCAAAGCTGCTGTTAAAAGCTCAGACTCAGAGCCACTATGTGGGGTAACCTGGCTGCTCAAGTCCTGTTTCCCACACGTCTGCAACATGGAGCTGCTGGGGGCGCTTGCAGAAAAGCCTGTGATGGGGGAGGTGCTCAGCTGGGGGTTCAGGTAAAGGGGAGGAGGGATTGAGCACCTGAGAGAAAACATATATGTCATCTGTCTCACCCCCCACTGGTGGCTCTCGATAGATAGATAGATAGATAATTAAAAAAGGTTTTTATTATACGTGTTTTGCTGATTAAATGGGGAGGAGTTGAATGTTTATTGAAGCATGAGGAAAATGTGTGTGTGTATGTGTGTGTGTGTGTGACTATGTATCTATGAGCAGTTTTAAACGAGTCTGTCAATTATTGTCCTGTAATTATCATATTAGGAATGTTAATATGCTGTAGGGGGGCGAGTTGTGGGCGACGACCCCAGAAACACCACACATTCCTGAGGAGTCGAACCAACACTCCACTGGTCTGTAGTGTCTATTAGTCAATCACTGCTCTGTGCTGCCATCTAGTGTTCAGTCAGTCGATCACCGTAGAATGTCGCCGGACCCAAAAAAACAGGCAAACCGAGTAGCGGAGCAACACAAACGGCATCTTTTATTGAACATCGACACAAACAGGCGGACAAACGAGTGCAAAACAGTCGTTAAAAAGTGAGTCAAACGCCCGCATTACATCTGTGGATTTTAGCCAAATCTCTAGATCGTGAATATTAGCAGGAACCAAAAATGGATGTTCCAGTCTGTAAAAGTAAAATATTTACAACCAAGACAGTTTGTGGGTTAATATCATGCAAACGTGTTTGTAATGGAGATCCTGCAGAAAAGGCAACAACGCGACACGATGCAGCAATATTTTATTTTATTATTCTCTTATTTAAACGGCCCGGGCGGCGCGCAACCTCGGGTATATTTTACAGCGACTGTTTCGGTTCAGGGTCAGAACTTTGTTCGCTCGAATCCTGCGGCAGGACTGGGATTCGAACCGAGCGTCTGTAACCAGCACGCCCCCTGCCGGCAGATCAAGGAAGGGCGGGTCTAGGTGTCGGAGCCGCTCTTCCTGTGGAGGGACAGGAGCAGCTGCTGCGCGCGCTGCCGGAACTTGTGGTCGCGGACGCTGTAAATGACCACGTTGCAGCCGCTGTTGGCCGTCAGGATCCAGAAGGCGAAGAAGGAGAAGGTGCACCACTCGTTGCCGACCACGTTGCCCACGACGAACACGGCGATGGGGCTGAAGGAGGCCGTGAAGGCCAGCGTGAGCGCGCCGATGGTCTTGGCCGCCTTGATGTCGGAGAACGTGGGTCCGGCGACGCGCCGCGCGTCCGGCTCGGCCAGGTGCCGCCGCCGCTTGGAGTGGCGCCGTATGGTGGAGAGCGACAGCGCGTTCACGACCACCGTGCCGCCCAGGAGGGCGAAGTCGAAGGCGGGGAAGAGCAGCAGGACGTTCCAGGCGGCGCTCGGGGACGCGGTGGCCGTGGCGCGTCGTGCGTAGTTGCACATCCTGCTGCACGGGTTGTACTCGAGCACGATGTCGCCGTGAAGCATCGGCGACACGGCCAGCGAGAAGCTGCCGAGCCACGACAGCAGGATGAGGGCGGCCGTCCTCCTCCGGGTGACCACCGCGTCCTTGTGCAGCGGCTTGAGCACCGCCACGCCGCGCTCCACGGCCAGCAGGAAGATGGTGCTGATGGACACCAGCGTGCAGCCGGCGAACACGGGACCCGCGAAGCTGCACGGGTGGAAGGGGGCGCGTCGCGAGTCCCTCGCGGTCCACTCCGGCTCCGACTGCGCCAGGATGGACACCTCGGCGTACACGGAGAGCGGCACCACGAGGACGCCCACGGCCAGGTCGGCCACGGCCAGCGAGGCTTTCAGGTAACCCTGCGGCGTGCGGAAGTGGCGCGTCCCCAGGACGACCGCCAGCGTGAGCGCGTTCCCGACCAGGATGGCGGCGATGAGCAGCAGCATGAAGAGCAGCATCAGGACCTTGCTGGTGAGCGTGCGGCAGCACGCGCTGCAGGGGGTCTCCGGCGCTGCGCCCGGCATCCTCGGCGGGACTAGAACCGACGGCATTGGGCGAGCGCGAGGGACGCTTCAGCATCCAGCAGAAATGCGTGGAGGGCGGATGAGACTTTTTTTCAAAACGCAAAGTTTTCGCTGCCAAAAATAAACATTATCGACGACAACAGTAACAGCCGCTCAGCTGCTCGTCCCCGGGGGGGGGGGGGGGGGGGGTCCGGCTGCCGGGAAACATTACGGAGGAAAACAGCGGAGACGCGGCTGCTCAGTCACGGTCCCGGTGGTCCCGGTGGTCCCGTCCCCTCCACGCCGCGCAGACCTGCCCAGGTGGCCTCCAGGGTCCCCAAGCGGTCTCCAGGCGGGAGGAGACGGTGTGTCGGACCCACCCCGTGCGCGCGTGTGACAGAGGCAGCAAATGGGCGTGGAGCGCGCGCTGTCCTCTTCGGAGAGACCCCCCCGGTGCTGGTTTCCAGAAGGAAACGTGTTTATTTCTTCTTCTTTTGTCCACTTGGCGCAGTATCAGCACGAGCGGCACGGTGACGCAGCGGGTGCTGCGGTACCGCCTCGCACCCTCGACCCTCTTCTGTCCCGCATCTTCGACACCTGTCAATTAACCTGGAAACACGATGTGTGTGTGTGTGTGTGCGCGCGCGCGTCGGTACCCAACTGCACGCACTTTATCCCCTGAACAACCCGCTTCTGACGGCACTGACACTGTAAACATCTTCAGATCCTTTATTACGTCATGAGACCGCGGTATTTTCTGGATGTTTTTCGCGTCGGTCCAGCTGTTCGGACTCGGCTGCCTCGGAGACCCGATGTTCTCCTTCACACGATCATCTGCCAAAACCATCATCAGACCGGCTGACCGCGCTTTTTACCCGGAATTATTTGAGGAAAAAATAGAGATTTAACACGTTATAAACTGTTTTCGAGGAGAACTTCATGAATGGAGAGAATAATGAAGGTCCTGGTCGCCCTGCCTGATCTAGCCTCACTCCGCGTATAATTCACTCCTTACTGGATATAAACTTACTTTATACATTTCACTCCTCGCTCTGTATAAACCGCCACTTTCTCCGTATAACTCACTGGACCGTCTGTTTCAGTCACTTTGCCGCTCAGTCCATCACGGCACAGGAGTGTGTGAAGGTGTTACTGTAGTACACAGTGCTGTGCAGCTGAAACCTGAGGATGGACAGGTCATTCTAACTCAGAACCGCAGATCCACGTGAATCCCGGTTGTCCTGACAAAGCGGGTAGTTATAATGTAAATCTTCAGGGAGACTGTAATTCTCATGCAAATCGGGGGTGTTTTTCAACTGCGGTCTGACTCTAAGTCCCTGTGCTGGATTTTGACGCCGGGACAAAGTCTGGTGAAGGACGATCATTGTGTTTGTGTGAAAAGGAACATCTTTACCAATGATGAAGTTGACCCCTGTAGAATCCCTCCAGAGTAGTGACCCACAGTGAGGTGGCAGTGATTTACTGAGGGGCTCCGGCGCCGGTGGCCTTAAACAGGGAGCAGAGCATCTTAAAGGCCTCATTAAGACTCGGCCAGTTTCCTTCCAGAACAGCACAGATTCCTGTCACCGCAGAGGTGCCAACGACTCCGATCCATTTGTGTTTTAAAATGACAGAATGTAACTTTGCAAAGCGGAGAACGTTTGATGCAGACATTCAGCACCTGCGTGTGACAATCATTCCCCCATTTCCCCCGGGCCACCAGGTGCTTCCAGGTAGGAAGGCTGACATCATGGGAGTGCTGCAGTGGCGCAGGTTGTGTTGGAGGGGGACGGGCAGCAGGTGGTGTAGTGGTTAGAGCCGCTGCGATATTAGAGGATGGTTCCTGGTTCAAGTCCCACCTCTTGCTGCGGTTCCCATGATCAAGGCACTTACCCTGAACTGGTACACGGTTGTGTTAATTCCAAATAGGCCAGTAAATAAACTCAACCCTGCTGGCAGCTTTGAAGAAAAGTGTCATATGAATAAGTAATAAAAATATGACAGATTCCTCCTCTAACAGGTAAAACCAGCACGACCAATGTGAGGCTCTTAGCACCACTGGACCCAGGTTGTTTACAGCACTTTCCATGTAAATGTGTTAAATTCCCGACCAGTTTCAGGAAACCACGCGCCATCCAGCATCGTCACACGCTCAGTGGCCACTTTATTAGGCACACGCGGTTGTTTATGCACACGACTCTGCGCCCGGCCGTGACACAGACGCGGCCTGGACTGAGTTAAAAGGACCAGGTATGAAAAGATCGTGTTGTTATTTTTCTCTAGTGTGTTGGGCAGCAGATGTGTGCGGTGCGAGAAGGCGCTGATCACCAGCGTGGCTGCAGTCCTCTGGTCCCCGCTGACCTCCGCTACAGAGCGACGGACCCACTCCTCCGTGGTAAATCACAGTCGCAGGTATATCTACGGTGCCGGGTCTTTGGAGACACAGCGACGACCCGCTCTTCCTCTGTTGGACACACACAAGTCCCAGAAACACATCGGTCACATCAGCTTTTTCCACACACTCTTGGTGCCAGGGGTCTTATCTTACACACACACACACACCCTCCAACCCCCTTTCACAGCCCCGTCACTCGCACTGGGCAGCTTTCACCCGCCTGACCCCGGCCCTCTGCCACATCCTGAAGAAACCAGAACGAAAGCAGCACAGTGGAACAACAGAGTGCTGCAAGCGACAAGTTGTAGGCCAATAAAAGTTTATACAACAAAAAGAAGTCAAAACAATGATCCATAGGTGTGGAATACAAAGTTAAAGGACTGAACAGAAAGGGTCTGCTAGGGTTTAAATTCGTAGCAAAGTTGTTAGCGTTTCCTCACGAGGGACACAGTGAGGAAGGAGACGCCAGTTCATCAGTAAACTGGAGCAGAAAATCAGTTTCCTTCAGGAATCTGAGAGATCTTGTGCAGAATTTCACAAAGATTATTGTCCCTCTTTGCTGCTGGGATCACTGAGCACTGATGGCATCAGAAGCTCACTAAAGCCACGGAGAACCTTTAATACCTGCACCGTTCGACCAGCAGATATCTGCAGCCCCAGGCTGTGATTTTACTACCTTGGTAACACTGAGCATTTGTGTCTGTTAGTAAATGATTTGTTTTTTCTATTCAGAATTATTTCACGAACCTTTATTTTATATAATTAGAGTACAACAGTAGTTAGCAAAGGTATTTCTGTGTGAAACTGTATTTAATGCCACTCAGAATAGAGCAAAAACAGGAACATTTACTGCGTTTTTATCACTAAAGTTCAGGGTGGCAGCAGTTTGGACTCACAGAAGCAAAGGGTGTGAGGTGAGATACAACCTGCCTGGGAAATCACACAGTGGGCAATTTACAGTGACCAACCCACCCAAAACACACATCACTGGACCGTAGGAGGAACCCCAGACAAACAAGGGTAGAACCGTGCAAACTCCACACCCCCCGCGCAGGATTCGAACCCACAGCCCAGAGAAAGTGAGGCAGCACCACTACTCACTGTGCCACCCTATATGCTGACAGGGGAGTCTTTCCCATCGCTTTATTTCACAAAGTTATTAATTCCAACTCGGCCGTTCAAACCACACACGACTGCAACACTCGATGAGGAATTTTTCTGAGGACTGTTGCAAACGGCGAGTCGGGTTCCAAGTACGAGACATTTGTATTTGAAGCTCTTCTCTGGCAGACAAACAGTTTCACGACATTATTTTGAATGTGCTGATGTCTGTCTGTTGTGTTTTAACACTTTAATGGAGTTTAATGTTGGAAAAAACAACCGCATATTGTTTTCCCTGTTTTCCCATTTACTCTCGCCGCGATCGGCCGTCTCTTGCTATTCGGATACTCGACACCGCGGGTCCACCTGTAAAGAAGAGCCGGATCGACTGAGACCACTAATAACAACGTGGAAAGTAATTTTACCATCTTATCCTGATCAGTGAAACTTTGACTTTCTTTTCTGCAGCAGTTCCACCGCTGTATGTGACAATCTTCACAGCGAACTGTAATCATCTCCTTTCCTTCAGACAGAGACTAAGTACATCGTGAAAAACTTTTTGTATACTGACAAACTTAGAGGGACTGGATGACACGTCAGCCTGTTTTCTGCTGGAAAAAAAAATCAACTTAATTTTACGGCTATTTTATTTCACACATAGGTGTCCTTTTATTTTTTATCTCAGAATTTCAACAGGTATTTTAAACATGTTTAAAATGCTATACAAATTAACAAGTAATAACAAGCTGTGGGCAATTCAGACTCACCGGTTAGCCTGAAACATGTCTTTGGATGGTGTGAGGAAACAAGAGCACTGGGAGCAAGTCCACACAAACACAGAGGGAGCATGGAAACCCAACACACTGAGCCAGGCTGGAACACAGGGCTGCAGAGCTGTGAGGCACCAGGGCTACCTGCTGTTCTGCTGCACACAGTAACACACGATCAGCAAAGTAAAAACTAAACATGGAGAAAAAAACCCAAAGTAATAAAGAGGGAAGGAGCTGCAAACGGTTATTAATATAAACACATCTACCGCTTATGGGAACGTTTGGACAGCATAAGACGCAGCACACTGACCTCTGGGGTCAATGTGAAATGAAAAGGTTTAAGGAAATGTGATAAATTACAAAACAGGTTCTCTCTGCTGTATGAGAATAACATGAAACACACACACACAATATGTGAAATACTGAATCTGGGCTCTCACTGTCCACTTGGCAGGTAGCTGTGGTTGTTCAGGTGGTCCTTCACCAATACGCCCCCTGCTGGCAATGTGATTGGCACTCTTGATTTGAACAATTCTTGAGTCTTTGTGTCTCCAGCACGGTGGTTTTGCAACCGCGGTGTTTTACTGCACTCTCCTGTGTAAAACATTGCAGACACGAGGAAATCTCTGCAGTTGAAGACCTTTGTACCCTGAGGTTCTCCTGATCACTCCACACTGCAGTCAACATTTCGACACATCTCTCCTTCCACAGAGGAGGAATCTCCTTCAGATGAGGACGTGGGTCTTAACCGTGTTCTCTAACACTCTTGGGCGGTAAGTCGGCCCAGTTATAGCAGAAGGGGGTTTGATCCTGGCTTCTGTTACTCAAGCTTCACTTCCTCTGGTTTATCTGGTGGTAAGCAGGGCCAGCACTTGCTAAGCTGGGCTATCTTTTACCTTTCTTCAAGGCACTGGAAGGTCCCAGGAGCAGGTCAGTGGCCAGGATCCCAGTGGTGGGAGGGAACGTGGAGGAAGTCAACTGTCTTGAGGTCCCATGTGATCTGCAGGAGATCCTGGACCTACAGCAACAAGCAGGAATACACACCACTTTCACACTTCTGTAAATTCTACTCATCTTCATGGGTTCCAGAGCATCCGGTCGTAACCGCAGACTTTAAAGCTGGGAAAACGATTATTTTCCCAAACACGTTTTCATCCATTTTCACAGACAACCGGAGGAAGAGAAAGGAGAGCAGAATTTATACAAATTTACAGGCTGATGTTGGAATATTTGCAAAACGACAAAAAATGTCAATTTGAATTCAGTTACTGATTTAGGAAAAATCCTAGCAGTACTTTGGTTTGGTTTTTGAGATCATGACTGAAACACGTCAGTGCTGGAAAAATAAACTAATGTGTGTATAAATAAAAGTAAGCGGTTTTGTATGGGAACAATAATCTGGCGTAAAGCGCATTAAACCAAGAATGTCTCCTTTATACAAGTTTTTACACAAAATAACCAAGAAAACGTCATTTTAGCAGCATTTTTGCACTGTAAAATAGAAACATACACAAAGACGCGCAAATAAACAAGCAGGAATATAAAACTAGTAATGTTGCTAAAGTTAAAACCAATGTCTGCAGAGAAATTTAATGTGAGGTTAAGCGATTTTAAGCGACACTGGGAGACACGACGCGCCGCGAGACACCTTTTCCCGGGAAAAACAAACGCACTTCTGGGAAAACCGGGAAAAAAAACACGCGAACGGCTGGCGCTCACGCGCTCATCCCCGTTCCTGTTTGTTCCCGCTAATCCGGAACGCGCCGCGCCTCCCCGACGTAGCGTGCGCGCGCACCCACTGCTCTCGCCACCCTCTCTCACGCGCCTGACGCTGCGAACGCGCGGCGGAGCCATATTGTCGGCGGTGCACGGGGCGTGCGGGCGCGAACTGCGGGCTGGCGCGAGGCAGTCGGGCGGGAGGGGGCGACGGGCCGCCGAGTCGGCAGTTTCGGTTAAAGGCGCGAAAGTTTGTTTTTGTTTTTTATTATTGTCGTTATTTTCTACACGAGGCGGGCCAGGTGGAACTGGACGGTTGCGCTGACTGAAAGCCAGGTACGTTCGCCTCCGCTGGGCGGTTTGTCGCTCGGTAAACTCGGTAATGTGTGTGAAGCGACTGAAGTGGCCGTTTGAAAACAAGTTGAAGTGACCCGAGTTCCGCGGCTTAAACGAGGCGAAAACCGGGCCGAAACACCGCAAAAGGCCCCCCGGTTGTGTGGGTGCACTCGGTTTACGGTAAGTTTGGAGGCGGTTAGCGGGCTGCCCGTCGCGAACGGCGAGTGATCCGAACGGCCGCGGTGACCCGCCTTGTCACTCTTTCCGTCCGGCTACTGATGGCGCTAACCAGTTCTCCGAACTACCCGGGTTAAACTGCGCTAGCCGGGTGTGAGCGCGCTAGCCGGGCTAGCTGTGCTAACTAGCTCGGCAAACTAGCCAAGTGTTTTCCAGCTCGGGTTTCCGCACAAGAGCAGGTTAAACAACTCGAAAGTCCTGCTTAAGCGGGCTTTTGGTTAGTACTAACCAACTAACCAGCCTCAGCAGCGCTGCACCAGGCGAGTTGTGGAAAATTTATGGTTCCCTTTTAGGCTGTGGCGTAACAGCTGGTAAGGTATCAGAGGAACCAAAAAACCTTCTCAGCAGCAGCAGAGTTACATACACATTTTTTGTAAGGGGGAGGGGGGGGCGTTCGTTTGGTTGAGTATTGGGGGAAGCACGTACCCCCCCCCCCCCCCCCCCCCCCCCCCCCCCCCCCCCCCCCCCCCCCCCCCCCCCCCCCCCCCCCCCCCCCCCCCCCCCCCCCCCCCCCCCCCCCCCCCCCCCCCCCCCCCCCCCCCCCCCCCCGGCCCCCCCCCCCCCCCCCCCCCCCCCCATATTTATTAGTCAGCAGGTACTTCTGGGTTCAGTGTTTCACCTGAACTGACAGCTGCTGCAGTGTGTGAGTTGCAGGCACTACACACATGAAGCTACGTGCAGTACTGTATGTTGCCTTGGAAAAATATATCAGGTCATTATTAGGTAGTATTTGTAATTATTATTATAATAATAAGTATGGTGTGTTGAGTGATTTTATAGGCCGTATTGGAACCCTAGAGGCCACTCTAACCTGTCAACTGTCTCCCCACTGGTCCTGGTGTGTGTGTGTGTGTGTGTGTGTGTGTGTGTGTGTGTGAGTGAGTGTGTGAGTGAGAGAGAGAGAGAGAGAGAGGCTGTCTCTGTTTACTTGAGACAGTAGGTGACACAGTGGTTAGAGTTGCTGCTGGACTCTAAGGACCTGGGTTTGAAACACCACCTCCTCCTGTAGCTCTCTTGAACGAGGGTTTTACCTTGAGGTCCTCCAGCAAAAATTACCCTGCTGTTTAAACGGCTAAATCACTGGAAGTAGCTCAATGCTGTAAGTCACCTTGGAGAAAAGGGTCAACTAAATTAATACTTGTGAACTGTGTCACGTCTTTGATCTTGTGCCTTTAATTTTGTCCGCAGGAGTTAATTCTGACAGCTCTAGTCCTCCTTTTGTCTAAATGCAGCCTTTTTGATGGGGCTCTCAGCCTCTGCAGACAAACTGTGAAAACATTTGTATTTATTCCACTTGGATGTTTATAACCTGCCAGTTCCGAGATGTTTGATTTTGCCCACTCTGGAGGACATGATGGAAGTTGTAGAGATATTTCTAAAATCCCTTTTTTGCTGGGTCTCAGGAGGATATTCAGACTCTAGACCATCAGGTGGACAATCCGTGTTTGTAGGGGACGGCTGTAAAGGTACAGACCCGCGGAGGGCAGGGAGGTGAGTGTTGTACAAAGCAGGTGTGACACCCAGACACTGTTGACATTATTTACTGTATACAGAGCACAGCTTCATGCCTTTGAGGTGAACACACTGTGGGTCATAGCACCTCCAGGCATTTACTTGGCAACAAAAGTACCATGTGCATATTTGTCACAGATGTTACATCACGGAGAGGCTCCTGTGTTTTAAACACGATTAACCCCGAATCGCATGTGCGGTAATCTTGCTTAATCGTGGAGGTCAGGCACCGTTTGTCTTGTGTAAGACTAATCGTCCATGCTTTATGTAATCCCCTGCTGTGACGTACTGTGTTTTTACCTCAGAATAATGCTCTGGCACTGGTGAGATGTGTTGGGTGTGTTTATGTCACAAATCCTTAGGGAGCTTCTAGAATGGTGGTTCAAGGTCACAGTGGATAGAGCCACAGCCCCTAGACTCAGAGGTCACAGGTTTGAATCCCACTTCTGGGCCTAATGTCTTGGAGCAAGGCAGTTACCTTACATTGCAGTAGTAAAAATTACCCAGCTGTATAACTCAATAAATCACTACCAGTAGATTGACGTTGTAAGTCGCTTTGGAGAAAGACGCCAACTAACCGAAAAAGGTAGAATGCAGTTCTGATTAATATGTTTGTTTCCAGGTTATTACAGATACGTAGCTGAAGATGTGCTTTATGTATCTCTGCCAGCAGGATTTATGTTACACGGAAGGTGTTGAAGTGACGTGATAAACGTGATTACTTACATACATACGCTTTATTTTTAGTCTTTTATATGCAGTTTTGTTGGTTTACCTTTCAGTAGTAAGGCCAGTATTGCTGTTCAGGTCAAGTGAGTGTTTATAGTTTTTCTTTCTTACTCTGAATATTTTTCTGTTTCATTCCTGACCAGAAGTTGAGTTGAGATTTCACCTTGACTGTATTAATATTCAGTTTATTTTATTTTTGAGCTGAATAGTGTAGGTAGTGACTTTGCTCTAGGTTCAGTGACTGTCAGTGAGTGTGGTTGGAGATGGTGATGAACTTTCGTGTTAAATACCAAGATGTTCTGTGGGAGTGACTCCCTTTCGCACGTGGAGCAGCTGCGTTCAGACTGAGCAGCACAGCTCCTGGCAAAGGTCAGAGCCCTTGTCTTTGCACCATACTGCCACTTTATCCTCTGCTACTGAGCATTTTCATTTTTGCTTACAATTCATGTTAGCTGCTTTTTTCCCTCCATGCACCTTCTCTCTGCTTCATGTTATGTAAGCATATAATTTAGTTTTGCTCATCTTTACTGATGAGATTTTTTTTTTAAACGTTCATTTTCTACTGTAGCTCTCCTCCCACCTGCGTCTTTTGAACGGATTGTCAGCAGATCCTTTTCACTTTCTTACATTCTACATAAGAGGCTGTTTGCGGGCTTTTGCTTTTGAGATGAGCTTTTATGTGGGTTTTTATTCCTGGAGTGACGTTTTTTTCCCTGCACCATAATCTCTGCTCTATAGTGTGATAAAGAGAATTCCCTTTTTGCTCATTTTTTTCCCTTGCTTTCTCATATCCTCATCGCGTTTGGGTTGTGACAGCTTGGGGAGTTTGACATGTGATGGAGTGATGAGACTTGTGCTCCACATAAATGTATATGTTTTTAACAAACATCAAAATGTGTAGCGTGCATCTCCACAGGGGTCCTGAGTGCCCCCAACTCTTTCCGATGATTTTCACCGACATTTTTTTCCATGGACGTTTGGCCTGCTGGTTTTTGATATTCTTTTTGTGGCTTTTAAAAAAAAAAACTTTGCACACAGGACGTAGTTCCCACAGTGATATTTTTTTAAATGAAGGGGATATTTTGTTAGTGATATGTCTTTTTTTTTGTTGTAATGGGTTTTGGATTTCATTTTACAGTGGAGTAAGAATCACAGGTGGAGTGGGATGGGACCAAAGCACCTGTATATATTTTCTTTAGTCATCCACATGGGCCAGTATGTGACCCCTTCTTCATAATCAGCATAGTATTTGAAAAGTGTTTTTGGTCACTTTAAACAATTTGGTGAAAACATTAGAATAATGTAAGAATAATTATCTGAGACATGCATTTTATTTTCCAAAATCTGAATGAAAAATGATTACATACTGTCCTTGGCAGGTCTACATGACGTGCTATATTAATGATTAGCCACAAACATGAAATATCTTTTGTACAATATACTAATGTAATATCACGGTTTTATGTTGCTCGGAATAACTTGAATTATCTAACAGTTTAATGTTTCACACATTTATCGAGCTACGTTTTTCCTGAAACACTAAGAAAGAAATGGCTCGGTCAAAGGTATAGAAAAACGCCCTGTGGAATTTTTGCTTGCAGTCGAATCCTGCGCTGCCGTGACAACAGTTCCGCCCCTGGGCTGCTGAAGAACAGAAACGGCTTCTACCCGAGAGTGTAGTCTGTCACTGCACTCACTAGTTTTTGTGCCAAGGCCCCTGAGTCTGGAATCTCGTTGAACTTTCTGTCACAGACGTTGACTGAAACATTTATTTGACATGTATTTGGCATATAACGTGTTGCATTGATATTTTTGCATTTTTAGTTGTATGTGGCAGCGTCTGGTAGTTGGTGTCATAGTTATGCATGGTATTTCAGCTTGTTTTAAATGGGAAGGTGTCCAACACCATAGAGGTGCAACAAATTGCACTTGGGTTACACCACCTCCTTTAAGCTAACAGCTTATCATTTGAAAATATAGGTGCATAATAAAAACATAAAATACCTACTTCTGCATGTTGATTTAGGCCTGTTCCTGCTGATGAATTTAAAGTATATATTGCAGTTTGTTGTGTCCTAGTGCTGCTTGTTATTCTGCTTGAAAACGTTCTGCACTTGGATTGATATGCAACAAAATATTGAAGGTTTCTTTGGTCGTGAGAAAGTTCAGAAAGTCAGAAAGTTACAAACCCAAGCACACGGATTCTGTGTCCCCACTGCATTTCAGTTACTGGCTGTTGTACTCAGTTTCCAGTGTCATATAATCTTGTTTCCTTTGTATGTCTGTTCCCTTTGGAATATGACAGCAGCACACATGTAAGAGGGTAAAGGGGAAGAATTCAGAATGTGCTTGTTACTAACAGCAGAGTGTTGGCAACCACTGGTCCTCAACTTATGAACTTTTAAGTAATGAATTTTTCACAAATGCAAACTTTTTCCATGTATTTAGTACAGGTATCCCTCACTTCGAACTATCACTATCCAAATACTAGTTACGGATTGCAAAAATTTGTACCCAGAATTCACTATCCAAATTGAAATCTCAATGTAACAAGTCTGCCTCTTAAAAAAAAAAAAAAAAGAAAAATCGAAGCACGAACCAATGAAAACGTGACGGAGGCGAGCGACTCGGAGCGGGACGGTGTAGCAGGCTGCAGTCGCATCTCGACCCTTCTCGCAGTAGGATCACATCTTGTGCTCTCATTGTTTACACAGATTGTGCATTATTGCTGTCATCTTCCCTAAGTTAAGTGAAAGATGCACTCATTATGTACGTTTAACGTTATTTCATTATTTACATTATAGTAGATGTTCATTGTAGGGTAAAAAGAAAACATAATTCATATGTAATGCTGTCCAGTATTGTTGTGTATGTCACACAAACGTACCCACGAATGAGGTTTATTGTTTAATAATTAGATATTCGGTGTTCTAAATGCTTTGCTGTGTGCAAATTTGAGTGTTGGTGGTATTTGGGAAATCGGTTTGATGTTTTTGGGTGGGCTGAGAACGCGTTATTTTTTCCCTCATTTAAGGTAATGGAATATAGGCTCCTGCCATTAGACACATTTTCAGGGATAAATTAGGTGTGGATTATGAGGGATACCTATCTTTATTTTTTCATTGAAAAAAGCTAGTTCATCATTTCAAATTACATATCCAAAGTAAGCCCTGCTTTCGTTTTCCACCCTGCGTGGATTCCTGAAATTTACGTTTACATTTGCAAACAATGCACAAACCCACAGGATTAATTGTGTAAGTGAGGGCTTAACTGTACTGCACATTAAATTTATGTAGCTGCATTTTAAGCTACTTGGTGACTTACCCATTTATACAGTCCATAGTAAGAACCATGCTCAACGTCCCATGCTGTTGGGTTCGGTTCTATTTTGGACCATTTTGTCACTGACAGGAGGGAAGGTGTTTTCCTGGCCACTTCAGACTGATGCTGTTCTGTTACTGTTTGGCAAACCGGATCCACATAGACTTTGCTGTCTTGATGCACAAGTTTAACACACCTGAACTGTTCAGCTCTATGCAGGAAAGAGAACAGATAATACATGTACAACAGGGTTAAGTTTTAAAGTGTCTCAAACCTGTGTTGGTGAGATGAAAACATAACAAATGGTTTCCCTTTTGTAATAGCTTTCATTTTGGTAACTGCAAATGTAAATAAGATTATACGATATTAATATCTTGCTTTTAGTTTAAATAGCAGACATGCTCGGAGACCCCTGTTCAAAGTCCAGTTTAATATTTATAGTCTGATTGTAAAGTACGGGGACTAAGGAAGCATGAAGTCATCAGAACTGATGTGCACTCAGGTGCAAACGCTGGTAAGGATTGCACAACTTGTTTTCTTTTCGCAAGTCTGCTACCACAGGCATTCCGTGTTGTTTAAGTAGGAGCTCTTCGGAGCCCGCTGGACAGACCCACCAGATCAGGTGCATTTCACTCAGTCGGGTGCCATGTTTCACTTGGGGTGTTTGTAGACAGCAGGTTTTAGTTACCATATTATGTATGCAAAAACATTGTGTGCATTTGTAAAATGATCTTTCACATGGTGTCGCGTACATAATGCCCATTCTGTCGTTCCTGCTCAACTAAAGGGCAACAGAGCCCCCCCCCCCCCACCCAGTCAGGCTCCTTGTAAGTGATAACTGTATGTGACATTGTGACATAGAGTGCATGTGACATAAAGTCACTTATAAAAATACACCAATATACATGTTAATGCCCGATGGTTTCATGTTAACATTTGTGGCAGAGGGGTGATGTTTTTTTAACCAGACAGTAACCAGTTTTATGTAATTTGGGACTGTGGTTCTCTAATAATTGCAGATCTCTATCTTCTTGAACGGAAAAATGTTGGGGACTGTTGGGACAGTCAAAGTTGAATAAATTTAAAAATAATAATAATAATAATAATAAATTCAATTCAGTATCACCTCCGCAAAGTTTTTTCCAGCTATCAATACATCTTGCTTTTTTCGGACTGCACTAACGTAATATTTTGTTATGGATGCGCTACCTTTGTGAACTGGTGAATTTTATTTGCAGGATGTCATTTGAAAATTTACTATTGAGTTTTTTTTGTAATACTTTGACTATTAAGTACAGGTGTCTTGTTTAAATGAAAATTACCTGCATGTTGTAAATGGTTATGGATGATGGATTGTCAAGTAAGTTTAGGTAAAATGTTTTGAACTAAAATAAAGGCTGTTGCATGGAAAGTTTTGTGGTATTATACATCTGACAGATGTTATGGATGACTCAAGTTCCTGAGGTGTGAAATGGGTTTCTGTTGATTTGACTGTTTGTTTGTTCACATACTAGTGCTTATATGTTAAAATGACTTTAGTGCCATGCTAAACCATTAATATATGTTCGTTTTCAGTCCACCTGGAGTAAATGAAGATTATGATGCAGTAAATGGTTTGGCTAGTTTTGACTAGGGGATAAAAAGAATCCTTTAGGCAGTTAGAATACTTTTGAAGGTAAATGTTTGGAATATTTATTAGTGTAGGCCAGATTAGTTTCCTAGGCTTTTTGCATCATCTGTACCGAGAGTTTGTGATTAGACAGAGTAGGAGAGAAATTTGTCTTCACCTAAGTACGTGGGGATTCCGTGTTGACTAAAACCATGCCGATATTTACATGCGAATATTAACCCCCCCCCCCTTTACATTCCCCTTTATTCATTAAATCTGGGGATATCATTTTTTGTGCTGCTGTGATGGTTCCACTGAGCAAAGGGCTGTATTTGCTTTTAAATATAAACTTGTAGTGAATGGGTTTTGTTGAGCAAGAGTATCAATGAAAGCAGGATTCAGCAGAACACACTACAGACACTGAACTTTAGAATTTTGGTATCTTTGGCAACTGGTTTGCATAACCTTTCATTCAACTGTGTGAGAACAAGCTTTTGTTACTTTGACAACATGGCAAACAGGCACAAGCTCAGTGTGACAATGGCAAGAGTGATGAGAATGTTTGGTGCAATAAGAATTCAGTACATAATAGCGTTGTCAAAGTTACTGGCTCATCTTGTGTTTGTCCTATAACTCCTGTTTACACCATGCAAGCAAGCAGTGGCTTAAGGAGGTGTCCAGCCCTTTATGGGGTTGTGGCGGCCAAATATGCGTGACTTGATCCAGTGGTCTGTGACTGTCAATTTATGTGTCTGTGCAGGCTGCTCAAGCACCCTTCCTCTAGGACTGTTCTGTTGATCTGTATGTTAACAGCCTATGAAACAAACAGAAATCATCCAGCAAAGCATCTAAAAATAGAGAGTTCCAGTTGCACAAAGTAGAACGTTGGTCAGGTTTGGAGACCTAGCCTTGGAAGATGCTATTAAATAGTTGGCCCATTTGATCACGCATCCTAGTCTACCCATTTCTGTTATTAGCTTATTTTTAACTGTTCAGTTGTTATTATTGAAGTGTTTTCAAAACTTTAAAGTGATTAACCACAAATTATGAGAGCTAATAAGCACAACACCGAGATGTGCAAACCATGCGGTGCATGGTGTTCAGGCCCTCGCAGGTGTGTCGGTCGAGAGTGATCTGAAGTCGAATCTGGTTGTCTTTAGGATGTGGTTTGGAGAGTGTCGTGTATCGTCTCAATATTTTAAATGCCATATGCACAGCCTTATCTCTTCCTGCCCGTGTCTGTTACAGGACTGTGTAGGTAAACGAAGTAAACAGGAAATGTAGAACATCTTTGATCTAAGTTACAAATTTTAAGGAGTATAAGTTTTAGACCTCACTGAACTCTGCTGTCATTCTTAATCTCCCCCCCCTCCTTCCCCTGTTTGAATGGTTCCACTTGCCTAAAGTTTATAGTTGATGGTATGCTTTTGGCTAGGAGAATGTGAGTAATGACCAATTTGGAAACTGTCTTTAGGCTCTCAGGGTTAGGGCTTTTCCTTTCCTGTTGCATTTTAAAATGGCTACCCTCACCAGAGGAGGAGTACGGCACAAAGCAGCTCACTCAGCATCTTTCTTCAGGAGGGGGATGTTTTGTGGGCGCATTGCTCTTTGTCGCCTGTCACCATCATGTCTGTGGGTAGCTGAACTCTGCCTGGATTGGCCATGTTCGCACCCTGCGTTCAGTTACTTGTCTGAGCAGGACCTTTTTTATGAGACTGAATGTAAGATGAATTTCTGACCTGACTGTAAAAGGGACCACTGAAAACAGCCTGTGTACTAGTTAAGTGCCTGAACTTGTTACCAGCAGCTTAAAACAACCTGTTGTACTCTTGAAAAAGATATTAAGACACTTGCTTGTAAAATAAAGAAGTTGGTTACATTACAATTTAAACTGAGTTCAGCACTTAGTTTGCCTTGTTTTAATGGTTTTTTTTTTTTAACCACTGCATTATGTACTGAGACATGAGCTTTGCAAGGTCAGGCTGCCTAAGGAAGTACAAACTTTTTCGGTCTCATGCTACACATCTAGAGGACATTAAAGGTAGAAATCACACCTTGTGTGGTGGAGGATGGAAGTGTTCAGGGGAGAGGTGAAAGCTGACAGGAGGTCTTGCTTAATTTCAAACATGATAAAACGAGACGTTATGGAGATCGATTGGAACATTGGTGCTCCAAATACTTGTCTGCTGGCCCACTGTTCATTTAATAATTCAACAGCAAGGTATCTCGAGTGCCTGGCCGGCCACCAGCTCTCAAATGTCAGCTTCTCCTGTAACTCAGCACGATGCCGTAAACCGTAGTGATCATACAGTCTGTGTCTAGGTACTGCTCGTCATTGTTCATCAGAAAGCTCAGTTCTCTTGTGTTAATGCTGTTTGTTCACAGCCCTGTCAGTTTGGAGATGTGAAAGGCCCCGGTGTCATTCACTAGTGTAGAAGAATGAGTCAGACTGTGTGTTCCAGGGGAAGTCAGAATGGAGCTCCCTGTGCAGGGCTGGGGGTGGGGATGATTCTCTGGTTTCTGTGGAGATAGGCTGGTTGTGATCATCAGGTCCTTGCTTCACTGTGGCCAAGTGACATATATGGAACCATCTTTACCTTAAAGTTTTAAAACCGGTTTACCTCTGCGCAAACACTATATTATATTTCCAAGTCATTTGGGAGATGGGGTGTGTCAACAGGAGTGACTTTTTGCTCCAATGGGAGACAACAGTTTATCAGTTAACTGTCTTGTTGAGTGGAAAAAGACCTCTTTCAAATTGATGCTTTCATTAGCTTTAGTCCTGCTTGACTATGCTAACAATGAAATGAGAGAAATGTCTTGACTGCCTCTTACAAAATGTGAAAAAGGTGGAGGGTCTGAATTCTGTGACGACGCGGTAAAGAGCTGATTTGGGGCCATCGGTCATGCTGGGTATCAGGATTGCGCCTGACAAACTAGTGGCATGTTCAGTGCCTTCCCTCTGAACAACTATTGAAATTCAGAAAACTTGAGCTTGGTCAAACACCTGCCAACTGTAGTATGTTGAAACCAGCTATTGTAATATTTAATTTTGTTTTGCGTGTCGGGCCTTGTTTTTGCGTGTTTCTAATGGCGCTCTGGGTGCATTTTCCAGAGGTGACACACCTTAGTTAACATGCTGGTGCAGGAACAGCCCCTGGCTCTCTCACTGCAGCTTCCCCGTGCAGCGGAAGGGGTTAGTCATATAGTGCTGAACTGCGTTCTGTCCTTACAGTAGCGTGTGGGTGCACGGCCCACTGCCCTCACAAACGGTTCACTTGCTCTCTCAGTAAGGGTGTGCCAGCGGATTGCAAAGTGTCTTTTTTTCCTCAGCCATTTATCAGTTAATTTCAGCTTTTCTGAGGGTCTGTGCTTTTCAATGAGAAATCCTTTATCAGTTGAATCTTCAGGTCTTCATATGTTCAGGAGAGAACGTGGCTCAGCGACGCGCGCAGTTAATTTGTGATCTCTTTTTCCATCAGTATTGGCGGCACACAAATTTGTACAAATGTCTTATCTTTTCTTGAAGTTTTGAGTTGAACTCAAAAGTTTTTGGTGCAGATTTTTGAGGGTAAAGGCTTGTTGTCCTCCAGCTGTAACTGATGAATCGGATTCTTGTGTTTATGTTCCATTTTTGAAAATAGTTTGAAGAGAAGCTGTGGTTGAAGCCTCAAAGGTGAGATGTTTTAAGTTTATGAAGAACAGACCATCATTTAGTACCATTAAGATCTGCAAACACCTCAGGCTGTCATTGTGGAAGCTGTCAGCCTGTACCTTCAGACCACAAAGTGTCTGGGGAGTTTTGACACATCAGTAATGGTCTTTCTACATGTGAGCTCAGCCTGTGTTTTGTGGTTGAAGTGTGTTTCCACCACTATATGCTTGGACCAGCAGCTGGGTAGAGAAAGTGCTTTTGGTGAGGTGACTGAGGTTTGGTGAACATTTTAAAAGGTGATGTGGAGCTCAGACCGCCAGTGGACGGAAGAATGTTCGATCTGGAGTTTTGGGAAATGCACGATTTGTGAACTTGTTTTACACCAACACAATCTACTTGCATTGTTCTGTTAAAGCTGTTTCAAATTAGAGAAAAAAGAAAAATCTCTTAAATATTTGATCTGTTTGCTGTGATAATGATAAATGCAACAAATAAGTTACTTATTTACTACAGTAGCTCGTGTCATTGAAATTAGTGTAAAGCCATCTAAACGTAAAGTAAAATTTAACAAAGTAGAAAATAAAATGAGAATAACAAACAGCAAAGTATGCTGTGTTCAGCATGTTTAAATGAGAACACAAGTGAACGCACATCTTCTGAATAAGTGTTGACAGCTAACTGCCGGATTGCTGCAGTTTGCCTCTTCTATGCCATTTGGTTTAAAATCACGTGGTTCCCAGCACCTGATGCAGTTCCCTATGTGGGCATAATAACACGTATTGCTGTTTTTATACCTGTTCTTGTGAATGTTCCCCTGTTAAGAACCAGTTTCACCTGAATGACTTACAGTAGCACCTGTAGGGCTCTAAGATCTTAGACACTTTGAGTCATATTACTGTATGTGCTGAAATTCTGTTGGATAAAAATAACCAAGCTAAATTTTATTGGTTTTATTTTTTTTAACATCAGGTGCTACAATCATTCTTTAGGTATATTTTTTTCTCCTCTCTTTTTCATTAGCCTGCACAGTGCTGCTGAGAGCCATATCTGCACCTTAGATTGGCTCCAGAGTGTTTTTTCTTCTTGCTGAAGTCATAAGGCTTAGAGCAGCAGGTCTACTGGGGGGGAACAGAAAAAAATAAAAACAGCTTTTGCCTTTATAATCCTGGTGCTGGGGTTAGTTTATCTAAGGCATTTTCCCAACACTCGCCAAGCTGGTCTCTCCTGGTCTGCCACATTAGGTTGACATGTATGGGTAGTGATTTGCAAAGTGCAGAGAAGTGTGACCTGCCCCATCATGCTGGCTGCCTTATAACAAACATGGTAAAGATGTAAATGTGGAACAAACGTTCTTTTCTGTCACTGCCATTTGAAACAGGTTGGAAACATTCAGGTGGTCGCACTGAAGACATTGTTTTCATTCTATTTTAAAGGAAATCTTGGATGAAATGTGTTGAGCAATCAGAAATAATTGGTTCTGATCCCCTTGATCACTAAGCGGGGGAACAGTCATTCCTCAGTGATGCCGATACAAGTCAGACTCGTAGTTTTTTTTGCAAAGTGCATTTCATTGTACAAAGCTACAGGTATTTATCTGTTTAGTGAAGCACTTGAGCACTTCTTTACAGATATTACTTTGGTACAATGAAACTATTGTATTGATAATAACAATAAAATCGGTACCTCACAAAGAACTTGTAAGAACGAGCATTTGTTCGATCTTTTAATTTTGGACAAAATCAATGCAATAGGATAAAGATTCAGAAAATCTTCCTCTTTTTCGTGTATTTTTATTTGTATTGTGCAGGATGCTCCTCGACTTGGGAGCTGCAAACACCTTGATGCTAACAAACACATACAGAGACCTATAAAGAAAAAGTGTGAAACAGTTAAACAATGGCAGAAGTCTCCAGACTTCCTGTTTGTCCAGCCGCCCACATTGAGATTACATGAGTAAAATCCTCTCACATTTAAAGTGGCACATGCCTCTTGTTATCAGTATGCATTATTGCTGATTATACGTTAATACATAATGTTGAACTCGCACGTATAGCTACTTGTGTATAACTGTAATATCCTGTCACCATCTTAGTTTACCACCACCAGCTGTCTGTGTTTGGTAGTTGCAGTAAATCAAGCAGCTCGGCCCTTTCAAAATATATTGTTGCCTAAACCGTTTTTCTCCTCGTGTGACTTGAGTCTGACTACTGCACTGTGTTTTGCAGACTGGTTTTTTTAATGACATACCATGAAAGTCCAACAGGAGAACTATTAAGTGTGAGTAGAAGTGATGAGTTCAAGGTACGTTGACTCAGCAACGAGGGCATTGTCAAAACGGCACCCCCGCCCCCCACCACATCAAGAAAGTGTTGAAAAGAAGTACCATACTAGTAGTAGTAGCATAATGGCTAGGAACCAGAAGGTTGCTGTTTCTGCCCCAGCTCTTTACTGTGCCGTCGCGTTTCTCTCACATGTTGTTAATCCTGTTTGTTACAGGTGACGGCAGGATGGTGGACCGTCTGGCGAACAGCGAGGCCAACTCGAAACGTATAGCAGTGGTGGAGGGCTGCTTTGGAGCGGCAGGCCAGCCGCTGGCCATCCCTGGCCGGGTGCTCATCGGCGAGGGCGTGCTCACCAAGCTGTGCCGCAAGAAGCCCAAAGCCCGCCAGTTCTTCCTCTTCAACGACATCCTGGTTTATGGCAACATCGTCATCCAGAAGAAGAAGTACAATAAGCAGCACATCATCCCGCTGGAGAGCGTGACTATTGACACCGTGGAGGACGAGGGTGAGCTGCGCAACGGGTGGCTCATAAAGACGCCCACCAAGTCCTTCGCCGTGTACGCGGCTACCGCCACCGAGAAGTCCGAGTGGATGAACCACATCAATAAATGTGTGTCGGACCTGCTGGAGAAAAGCGGCAAGTCGCCCAGCCACGAACACGCTGCCGTCTGGGTGCCCGACTCGGAGGCGTCGGTCTGCATGCGGTGCCAGAAGGTGAAATTCACACCGGTGAGCCGGAGGCACCACTGCCGGAAGTGCGGCTTTGTGGTGTGCGGGCCCTGCTCGGAAAAGAAGTTCCTGTTGCCCAGTCAGTCCTCGAAGCCAGTGCGAGTGTGCGAGTTCTGCTATGAGCAGCTGTCCTTGGGCCAGATGGGCGGCGGCCTGCCTCCCCGCTCGGACTCCTATAGCCGCCCCTCTTCCAGGTCTCCTGGCAACAACGTGTCTGAAGACGAAGACGAGGAAGACAGCAGTGACTGAGGGGACACTTCCTCAAACATGAATATAGGATTATTTTGAACCCCTCCACATTTTCCCTCATAATGGAAGGCTTGAAATTAGCAAAGAACTCCACTTGTGTGACTAAGTGGCTTTGTTGCTTTTTCCTTTAATCTGTGTTCGGTGAATTTGTTGGGTTTCTCGGAGACACTCAGTTGAAGATGCGGAGAAGTCGCGGCTCCCAGTGAGAAGGGCTGCTGGCTGGCGAGCGCAGAAGGACGTGGCCTGAAGCCGCCTCTTTCACTCTGTTCCCCATCTCGGCACAATCTCTGTACAACCTTTAAGGGAACGTGCAGCAGAAGATGTGCTCCAATTCACTATGTGTTTCTTTGCTAATTTCAAGCTCCGAGGTGAGCTGCTTTTCTGAACCATTTGTGTTTTGAACTGTATTTCTCTCAGCCATATGTACTTCTTTGACCAGTTTACCTTAAGTAACGCATGTGCCTGCCTCGACGCTGGGGACGCTACAGGGACACGGACGCTAGCACCGTTCCTGCACAGCATGTCTTTCTGCTGTAAAGCTTTCAGGTGAATTCATGGTGCGTTTTGTCTAGTTATGCCGGTGTCATTTTCTATTTTCTACCCTTTCTACCTTTTTTTTAAAATGTGTTTAGTACAAGACAGAAACAAATCCAGTGAATATGCAAAGTTTAGGAGCTAAATCCTATTTTTCTTGTACATTATATGCACGTCTGTTATCGACAGTTAATGCTTATGACAAATCAGTGGGAGACTCGTCAAATTCCCAACATGTTTTATTACAGTCAATCGCCCAAAGCAGAAGTCTTCAAAAAGGTCTTAATCACCATAGTGCCTTCCTAGGTTAAATGTAGCCTGTCTGAGAGATACAGTGTAGTTTTGGAGAAAATAAATTAGCAAAAAATCAGAAAAGAAATGAAGTGTAAATCACATTGCAACAGCGGTGAACTTTATATTGTAGGGAGCTGTGGAAAGTACAGCTTCTGACCGTGTTTGACTCTGTCATGAGGGAGATTCATAATAACCTGTGTAGAATATTATTTTGGGCAAAAAAAACGAATTCATACACACAATGAAAGTGAGACTCAGGAAAGAGTCTGGCCTCTGGTCAGCAGCTTCAGTGCTCTCCCTGGGTGAGGAATGTCCTACCAAACATCTTCTAGCGTGCTGCCCTTGGTAGTGTGATTGAAAGTGAAAGGAGAAGGTTGGAGGAGCAATTGTGAAATTGGGGGAGGAGGTGGAGGAAGGTGTGGTTTCGTTGGGGGACAGACGGTACCCAGAAGCGGGGACGACCGGGTGCTCTGTTATGGAGGCGGAGTGAGTTGTACCCCCAGTCCGGCCCCAGCGGGTGCCTTCTGCTGAGTAGCAGAGCACAGGCGCATGCTGCAAGTCTTCCTCTTATTGGAAGTCACACTCCCTTGAATCTTATAAGAGAAACAGGGCCCCACCTTGACAGGAAATGGGAACGCACTAGTAGTCGACGTTATTACTCTTATCAGAATCACGTCTCAAATGCACTAACTACTTCCGGCTCGGCGTTGAGTCAGATAGGTGCTGATTCAACCACCAGTCTGGCACGACTGCGTCGTCGATGAACAAATAAATTGGCGCGTTGGAGCGGAGCCTCCAGCGCGACGTGACTTCACAGGTGAAAGAGTCAAAAAGGGACTCGTGTTTTCCGTCCTCCTGAGTGAGAGGTTTTTTTTCTCACAAATAGGATTCTACTTGACTACTGCTCTGTTTAGCGAGTCGGAATTGGACGATCACATGGATCTTGACAGTAATACTCTAAACACCCAGGTTATCGTCAGCTCAGTTTTGTGCTCGAACAGCAATATGTTGTGTAGCTCAGCAATACACACCGCAGGGGTGTCCCCTCTTATCACTCTGGCGTCTGGACTTTTCAATCAGTGTTTTTCTCATGTCTCTTCTTGCTGTTGTAAATCCTGCCAATTGTGTAGATTTTTTGTGTTATTTTTTTGGAGGGTGGTCTTTATCTCGTTCTTTGCTGTATCTCGGTTCTTGTCCTGTTTGTCCAATGGATTCACTAACAGCACTTTACACCCCAACCTATTTACCCCTGGGGGTGAGTGAGAACCTGCTCCACAAAGCGGGGACGGCGAGACGAGGAGCCACCTGCGGGGGTCATAACAAACGCCCTGCTGTTGGAACAGCAATTGCGCTGGAGTGGCACTGGGGACAACATCAATTCAGAGGAAATGAAAGGGCTGCCATCCCCCCTCACTTCCGTTCTCTTTTGAGGTTTGTTCGCCATTCAACACTTAAACTTGTACATTGGGATTTTTTCCCCATGGGATTTAGTATTCTTAGCTTTTGTCTTTCCTTTTGAGTTCCTTGTCATTTGTCATTTATTGCTTCATTAAATGTAAAAACACAGTGAAAGGGCTTTAACCTGAATGTAACCCAGCATATAATTGTTAGATACTAATTTTCTGAGAAAATACAGTTGTGTTGCTCAAGTTCCATGTAGTCTTTGTGTTGCTTGCCTGCTCTGCGTGTTCTAGGCCGTGTCGACTCACTGCGGCCTCACAGCGCGTTCGCAAACCTGCCAGCAGCCTGTGTGCCCGTTTAGCGCTGCTGCCCGTCAAGAGAAACAACCACAAGCGTCTGTGAAGTCGAATCGAGACGTGGGCTGCTTATTTTGGGTGCGTCTGCCTCGCAGTAGCCGTGGCCACGGTTAATGGAAAGCACAGTAAATACTGCAGGGTTTCAGTGGGGGTCATAGGTCCTCAGTAGACTGCGGTACGTGCCGGCTTCTCGTCCTGCTCGACCGTTTAGAATACGGTGTTTGTACGCCGGCTGACTTACCCGTTCACCACGTCAGCTCAGGTTTAGCACTTTGCTCGAGGGCACGGCTGCATAGCAGGAATGAGGAACGGAACCCAAGTCCTTTGGGTGCAAGGCTCTCCGCTACACCACCTGCTGCGATGAGTTTCGACCGTTTATCATTAAAACACGCAGCTGTTTCAAAAACGGATATTTACGGTTGCTGGGTTAGTGGGGGTTCAGTTACAGGTACAAAATGCAGTTAAACCGAATGTGAAAACTTGAACATCAACTGAGCGTCTGAACCTGTACATGCTTTCTATGTATCTTATCCCCAAATTACCCACAAGGCCTTTAGGAGCAGACAGCGCAGCAGTGCTCTTTGTTGCATACTTGGGATTTAGTCGAGTTGTTAGTGGTATTTAAAAACGGTAATGTGTAATTAAAGGACCGTTTTAAACTGCTGATCATTACCCTGGGTTGCAGTCTGATGTTCTCCATGTGGGTCCTGGCTGCAGCTGGAAGGGATCATAAAGCGTCGAGTCTTTGTTAGAAGCTGTCGCCTTGTCAGTGCTTAATGTGAGCACTACGCAGACGGGCCTGTTCGGCGTGTTTACACACAGCTTTGTCCTGGACACAAAGGTGCGACATCACCTTCTGGTCAGGCGATGTCGGTTCTTTCCCGTTAAACCTGAGAACGTGAGCAGCTGCCAATGGTATTTCTGTTGTTCTGCGCGGTGTTAGTTATCCGTAAGCATCCACCACGATCGATGCCAACGGCGCGCTTCAGAGAAAGCTACAGAGCGCCACCTAGTGCCAGCGGTCATGGCTGCACGTGTTCCTTGTCGAAGCCAAGAAACGTCCGGTAGATTACAGAGCAGATGAGGACTTTTGTTGAAGGAAGTTCTTGAAAGTGACAGTAGAAAAGCTGCAGCAACAGAGAGAGAAGATATAGTCACACAAATAAATCACCCACTTAAGGAGTCAAGGGTGCAAATAAGTGAAGATGATTCACTGATGGATCTGTGCCCCCCCTCAGCGAAAGGAATCGGTGCGCTGGAATGAGCTCAGGTGGCCACGCTGGACCAGCCTCCTGCTGAAGGTTCTACTCTGTTTGTCCAGGGTGGTGTTCAGGGACTGAGTTTTTTCAGAATCCTCCTCTGTAGGATGTCCTCAGGAGTCGAGGGAAAAGTGCAGACAAAAGGCTCCTTTATCTTGTATTTATTTAGATCAAATAAATGGCGTTAAAGGCCAGGAAAGAGGTGCTGCTGTGTCGCTAGCAGCCGACAACTCAAAGCAGCAGCACCTGTTTGCCCCAAGCTGAAGGGGAAGTTGGAGGAAATAACTGAAACCAACTGAAGCAGCAACAGGCTCTGGCCACATTCTCCTCCCCCTGGGGGGCCTGCTGCTGTTCACGTTCCGGTGTCGTGTTTTCAGCTGGAGGCAGAAGGGTGTGACGAACGTCATCGCGGTGGAATTAGTCTTCATCAAGCTCTTCACTGAACGTGCACAGCGTTGCAGTTGAGTCTGTTTCCAGGACAGCAGCATCGTGGATGGATTTTCCTGTGGATGTTGGGCAGGTCCTGGTTGCGGCTTCGACGTGTTGGGAGAAACAGAGACTCTGAGTCCAGTGTTAGTCCTGGGGTCTTGATTGCACCCCCCCCTCCCCCGGTGCCCAAACGCAGGTTCCAACACTGCTTTTCAGGTAGTTACTGCCAAATTTCACTTGGATTGCAAAGACCTGCTGTGTATTGTCAACAGAGATGCTGAGCACAGGCAGCAGCAGCGAACAGTTCAGTCTCTGACCAGAAGAGGCTCAAGGATGCAGTTGTGCTGCAGCATGTTGTGTAAGACATGAAATTACACCGTGACTCACAAAGCAAGCAGAACCAAAAATGGCACC
This sequence comes from Arapaima gigas, assembly GCA_900497675.1. NCBI lineage: Eukaryota > Metazoa > Chordata > Actinopteri > Osteoglossiformes > Osteoglossidae > Arapaima > Arapaima gigas. The sequence goes on along the minus strand of UFQX01000872.1, from coordinate 686,026 downwards.
TCTGTGTCACTGAAAATTAAATTTGAGCAGAATGAAATGGTCTGATTTTTTTTTTTTTTTTTTTTTTTTT
>UFQX01000872.1:645819-685904 GCA_900497675.1 Arapaima gigas | reverse complement strand
TTTTTTTTTTTTTTTTTTTTTTTTTTTTTAACATAACCTGTGAAAAACGTAGAACCTCGACTTTCGCTCAGTCTGTTTTGCTGCTTGTTTCCTTGTGAAAAGTAAAGGCAGGTTTTCCTGGCACAGCTATATAGACAGTTGGTTTATTTTCAGGTAAATAAGGGTAAGATCATATGAAGTGTTGCTGTGACTAGAAGACCATGCGAGTGCAGATCTGTTGTTGGAGCAGGTGGGCCTGTGGTTAGGGCTGCGGCCCCCGACCACGTGTTCCCGCTCCTGCTGTTGTACCTTAACTCAGTTTAGTTTACCTCCTTGAGCTGAGAAACCGAAGCAGGAAAGACGCCCCGCTGTTGTAAATGGTGAGAAGCGTTACTTATCTGACTAATTCGGGGGCTGGTTCGGAATGAAGGGCAAATAAAGGTTAATAATACAAAAATTTAGATGAAACGCTGTGCAGCTGCTGCGGTGAATGTTTGGTGGAGGACAACGTACTGAGAACAGTCGAGCGCTGTCTAACCGGCCTGCCTGACGGCAAAATGTAGATTCTGCCACTTTGCTCAGCCTGCTGCCGTCTGCTGAAATACAGAAGTGATTATTCACGTTGAGATTAATCGTGCGGGGCAACAAATGGCCAGAAACAGGATGTGGCCTCAACTGCAGCTCTTGGCCACGTTCTGCAGATGTTTGTCGATCAAACACTTTCTAAAGACATTAAAAGTGGTTGTGCTCCTCGTCGTCTCCAAACCGTCCAGGCTGGATCGCTGTTTGAGTTGACAGCATCAGCCGCTCGGCCGTTTGCTCTCTGGTGCATCTTCTTTGGCAGCAGGTCCTTTGAGAGGCTCTGATCACGTCTGGCAAATCTGGTCGAGATCCCAGTTATGTTAACCGGTTAAAACAGGAGGAGAATCGAGGGTCCCCCAAAACGTCCGTACAAATGCAAATTGTGACTCGTTTCCATTTTTGGTTGCCAAGGCAACAAAGCGTCTGGTAAGAAAGTAAGTTTTCTCGCCGTTAAAAGGACGTATTGACCCTGAAGAAAGCGGGGGTTCTGCGAGATGTCGAGTGTCACTGAAGCGCGTTTGCAGGCACACGCGTGTGACATGGTGACACGTGTGGCGGGTGCAGTACCGCAGGGCATCCGTCTGCAGGTTTGTGCCTCACCCGGGGCAGCGTCACCGTGAAGACCCCCCTCGGCCAGAGCTGTGGTCGGCACACTGAAGGTCTCCTCATCGCGGCGGCGACACTGAGGCTGGACAACGACATGTTTGTCAGCTTTGGCCGCAGGTGCAGGTGAAACCCCTTCCGTTCCATTTGAACTATAATGAGGACAAGTCAGTCCATTTTAGTAGCTTCTCTGTTTCTGCATCCTAGGAAGAGGCGTCAGTCAAGATCAGATATTTTGCCACTGGGTGGAAAATAAAACGCCCCCAAGACACCAGTAATGGGGGAAAAATTGTACGCAAATGTCACGTTGAAAATGCCGGTGTGACTATGATGAGTCAAGTTTGTGGTGTAGACCGATAAGGACTTGTTAAGGCTTGGTCAGTTTGTTCTAATTCCAGACAGTGTGGGGGGGTTTCAATGTCTGAAGGTATCTTGGAGACCTTTCCACAAACGCTGGGCCAAACTGCCATCTGGCAGCTATCAGGGCTTTTAAAGATGTCTTTAGTCATGTGGTCCTCAAAACACAAATTGTACGTGACCAGAATTCTGTGAAGGTGCTTGAAGATACTTTAAGGGAGGAGAAACTGATGGTGAGCAGGAAGGCACCTCATCTGCATGGCTTCTGGTGGAACCAGCGGCCAACTGTCACCCCATCCAAAACCTTTCAGTGTTGGATCCGGGCCTCTAGAGGTTTCTTTTCCAGAAGCTTTTGGTTCTGGGTTCACTTTGCTGGCGGGTTGAATTCTAGACCCCCTCAGTGCTGCATCCAGGTGAGTTCAGAACCTCTCAGCGTTGGAGCCGAGCTGCTGGGCTGCTGGCATTTGTGCACAGGTACAGATGAGAACACGGGACAGTTCATCGCATGTTGGACAGATCATCGAAGATGGGGAAGTTCACGTCCCTCGACACAAGCTTCACCTCTGCCAAGAAGTATTTTAAAACGGGCAGCCTTTCATTTCCCACATTAGCAAGTTCCCCACACTTATTATTAGACGCCTGGTGGCACGTAACTGGGACCGCATGAATCCCTGGCCGCACATTTTCAAGTTATTCTGGAAGATTAAAAGGAAATGTACAAAGTGGCTGAGTGGGACCTGATGGACTGAGGAATTACAGGTAGTGGGAGAAAATGCCCTTCAGTTACCCCCCCCCTCTGCAAAGCAACCATCAACCTTTTATTCTGTTGTACGTGTCCTCATCTCATTCTGACCTGGTGCTCCCCTTCAGCCATTTACATTTATTCCTGTATCAGTCTTTTTCCTCCCAAGTGACAGAACATTAAGCTGCTCGTGTTTGTACAGCAGGGTAACTTCTACTGCAGCAGTTCCAGGTAAGGACCTTCACAGAAGGCCCTACGACGGGAGGTGGGATTTGAACCCGTCAACTGCGGGTCTAGAGGCAGCGCTGCAGTCCACTTGACCGCGCCCTTCCAGCACGGTTATCCTAGATGACTGCGGTCCTTTTGCCGCCAGAAAGAAAAACTTTGTCGGAATAAGCTGTCGAGGGCAACGCGATCCGTGTCTGTCGTGGAAGTTCGGATGAGCGGAGCCCTGGAAACCATGGCAACGAAACCCAAAGCTTTTCTTGTACTTTGCGATTGCTGCTGTGCGCTAATGATGAGATGCCCTGACCGCCCAGCGGAGTGTTTACCTCGCGTACCCTTTAATAGTGTCTGTGTTTTAACTAGAGTTATTTTAGTAAGTTACTCAGCGGGATGCAGGAGCAGCATTTCTACATTTTGCTCTTGTCTTCCAGCACTTTCCGTAAACCCCGGTGCTCGTTTCTGCCCCCTGTTGAGCAGCGTCTGCCTGAGCTGCTCTCCCAGCCAGACCGTGGTAAATGGTCGTGGGGTCAGTGTCTCTCACCACTGCGCCCCCTGCTGCTCCATAAATCCCCCCGTTTGCCTTTACAGCAGCCGGTTTCCAGCGTGTTCCTCACCACCTCCTTTTTCGTCAAAGTGACGTCTAGTGAGGATTAACTAGTATTCAGCTGACCCTTGACCAAGGTGGGCTCGCGTGCGAGGTTCAAATCCCCTGAAGCTGAATGCGGGAACTTTATTTTCAGTCACTTTAAATGGATTTGTGTTGATTTGCCCTGGAAATAGTACAGAATTTGTGCAAACAAAGTAACCTGAAACTTGAGTAACTCATTAAAACGACGTACATGTAATAAGATTGTTTTAGCAAAGCCACAAAACACGGTGGGGTGCATGTTCACTGTAATATCTGCTGATGGAGATCACAAATTCTGCGATTTTTACAGCAGCAGGTAAAATTACAAGTATAATTATCTAAATTTGTGGAAATGCAGGCAGATAAACTAATCCTTGTGACTTTCAAGCTTTTAATTTACTGTAATTCGAATCTTATCGTCTATTTGTTGAGCAGCTGGGTTGAGAATGGATGAGCGTCGTAGGCGGGACGGGAGCCGGCCGGTGTGCACCCGGGAGGAGCTTCTCTGCACGTTGCAGACGCCTAATGATAAATTTTGTTTTCTATTTAGACACAAACCAGCACCTTTTACTACGTCTTGTGGTTAAACGCACGCAAAACCAGTTTTTTTAACAGCTCGTGGTTTGGGTAGAGCCACTGGAGGTCCTGAGTAAACCGCTGGAGGGGCGGGAAACCCACAGCTCCGCAGTACTGTTCTCTCCATCCTGTGTTGGGGTGCGACAGCTGCACACGTCCGCAGAAGAGCCCCCCTCTGTTCATCTCGCCGTGTTTGTGTGTGTGTTCTGCAACAGCACGGCCGCTCAAAAGCCCTCTCAAGTTGGACTCTGTCACCCATCTCATCTGGAGGAGGAGGCAGGAGCGGAGAGGAGATGGGTATGAAGAAGACCTCCACAGGTGCCTGGAAGTGAGGGGAACTGCCTGGATCAGCACTTGGCGCACCACCGGCTCGGTTACCATGACGACTACTAGCACATTATTGGTGGCTACTGTACACTATGTTCGCAAGCAGGCCGAGCGACAGCTTCGTTCCACACGGCCGCTTACCTTTAAATTGGTTCTTGACTTTCCTGGCACTTTCCTGGTGAGGTCTGCACATTAAGGTTTTGACTGTGATTTAGCCATTTATACAGCAGGGTAATTTTACTGTATCAGATCAGAGTAAATACCTTGGTCAAGATACCGCAGCTGGAATGTGATTCAACCTGTTGACTGCTAGTTGAAACGTCAGCAGACGGGTTTTGTACAGGGAGAAGCAGCTCAGAGGTTCAAGCTCATGGCAAAAATGAGTACAGGCTGCATTTTCACCCCCGAAAACACAAAATAATAACTAATGCAGCACAACGATCCAAACCTTACGCCTGCTAAACCATAAGGACCCGAGTTTGAACCCCACCTCCTGCTGTATAAATGGCTAAACCTGCCTGTGTAGCTTAACGCTGCTATTAACTCTGGGGGAGTAAAAGTTTCAGATAAATGTTTTTTTTTCCCCAAAAGTGTTGTTGCATCTCCTCGCTGCCAAGTTATTCACACTTGTTCACAAATTAAACATGAAAATGCGCATCGGTCTGTATTCAGACCGAACAATGAACAAAACGACACGTCGATGGACACGAAGACAGCGTGTTTGCGTCACTTTCCCGGCCCCCAGCGGAGTCCCTCGTTGGTCTGTGGCTGATGCTTAATGAAGGAACACGGTTGCCACGGCAACGCCTTTAGCCCCGTTTTACCACAGCAACGTGCTGTAAGGTTCCCGCAGGAGACCCACTCGGGCCGTGTGGATGTTCGGAAGAGAGCAGGAATCTGAGCGAACCTTTCGTTCTTCTTCGGAGTCTCACTGGTTCCGTCAGCGAGTCCTCTTAGCAGGGGGTTCGGGCAGGTGGGCCGCAGTTGTAAAACATCCCAGTGGTCGAAACTGTGCCACAAATTCAGGCTGTGTTCAGTTCAGCATTAATACCCGTGTATCGGGTCTGAATGGGAACTTTCGCTGTAACAACTTTTTATCCGAAGCTTATGAATATTAATTAAAAAATCAAAACGCAAATAAAATAAATGAGAAAGTGTGCACGGTGATATCGGCGGGTCACTGTGCCGCTCGTCCTTCTTCCCTTTATTCACCTCGTCATAAAACTGAAGGGGGGCTGCGAACCTCTCACCTCCCGTGTGAATTGTGCTGGACTGTATAACCACACATTCAGTGTTTCCCACTAAGGGAACCACTGTTTACAGGGTTTATATCGGTCTTTTCCGGGGGGGGGGGGTTATTTATTCATTTCCCGCATTTAAATGAACAGGAAACAGACACTGGAAATCCGACAGGGGCGAAATGTGTTTAAATGTATTTAGTGACGAGCCCTTTGGGGAAATGGGTCCCACATCATACTGTTGCTCACGTTTTTATTACTTTATATGGAGGAAAACAAGGGGGGTCCTTCACTGCTCTGCTCGCAGGACAGGTGAGGTCTTTGGAGGACTTCAACTGGCTGCGGGGGAACAATTCACTGTCCTGTTGGCTCAGCTGCACGGGGGTCCCGTGGTAACAGGCTGACGTCGTGTTGCTTTCCTGTCCCCTCGTCACAGCGGGTGTCGCGTGACACACACACACACACACACACACACACACACACACACACACACACAGAGTACCTGTGCCAGTGATATTAGACGAGAATGCAAATCCAAGCAGTCGGCCGATCGCACCGCTTATTCTCGTTTATAACCCTGTCCCTCCAGGGTCTCGCGGGTCCTCCTACAGTCCAAAGATGTGTGTTCCAGGGGTTCGTTGTGTTACTGTGAGACAAAACGTCTATTTGTGCAGGTGAAAAATATACATATAATTATTTTTGCTGATGCATTAGGAAATACATTATGTATTTTTGAGTCATTTTATGATTTCACAGTGCAGTTCAATTTTGAGAGTACATTTAATTCACGGCTCATTCACATCTGGTACCGTTTCACGTGGTGTTTGTGCACTTATGCACCCAGCAGCACCTAGGGTCTCAACTTTGAAAGAGCATCGGCAGAGCAGTTAAATGCCACCATATGTGTCTCGGTAATTTTTAAATGTTTGTTGTTCTGCTCTCGCTTCCTGCCGAAGAGGCCACACTTGTTGAAACGTACGATTCGAAGGGGGTCAAACACCGGAACACGATGCTAAAGGCTGTAGGTGTCGCTCGGCAGCCCGAGAGTAAAGGGCGTTGTATCCGACCAGGCGAGACCCACCAGGTCCCGACAGAGAGAAGTTCAGGCCTCAGTTCCACCTCACAGCGAACAGCCGGCACTTTTCTTTCCAGTGTTTTCCACAAGAACCCTCAGCAAAGGGGGGCGACAGCACTTTGTTTTTGTCATGTTTCCCTGAGCTGCTGGCAGCAGAAAAGCTCAGTTCTTTTAGTCGGCATGTTGGTGAAGTCCAGCAAAAGGGTTATTTGCCCTTTAAATTGATCCATTTATGTTAGACCTACTACAGTAAACAACTTACAATCTTTCAGCCATTTGTGCGGCACTGACTCTCACACAGGGCGGTTCGTGGTCCCCGATCTGCTGAACCCGGGTCTTTGGACTGTGGGAGGAGAGCCAGGTGAACGGGGTGAACGTGAAGCTCCGTACAGGCTGAGCCGGCACACCTGTAGTCAGGTGCTTTATCTGGTTCAGCCAAGTAAAGACCGACTAAATTCACCGTTACATTTTGTCAACTCAAAATACGTTCATTCTTGGTCAACTCCATTTTAAGCCCACTGTAAGGTTGTGTTGTAGTGAGTCTATAAACAGTTAACTGAGGGGTATTTTAGATTTCCGGCAGTTTAAAGGACTTAATTCTTAATCTTTAGTCGGACTCGATGCTCAGGCCAACATCTCCAGAAAAAAGTTTGTTGCCACTGATAATTGACGTAATCCGGGTCCCCGGTGAGGATCAATACGTCAGAAGCCTGAAGTAGGATCGTCGGTCTACGTCTTAAATAATACTTTTAAATTGTATTTTATAAATACGTAGGGTTGCTTTATTCTGTAATTGTAGGAAAACATTGTATTTTTCTCTTTTCCGTTTTTGAACAACTTTACATGGCGTAATCTACGTTTTTGAGACGAAGTCGCCCCTTTTCTTACATTAATGGTACCGCCCGCCGGGGAGGCGCGCGCTGCTCACGTTTTTCTCCTTTTCCAGGAACGTTATGAACGTGAACGGAGTAAAAGGGCGAAGTTGTGATTTTATCCACATGTTGTGTGTAGAGTCGAATTTTCACTAACCGTCGTTACACGTTATTTGCTCCGTTATGAGTGTGAGGGCGGTTTTCGGCCTTTATTGCTGTTAAAACTCGTCTTCAGGAGGAAATTTTTCTTTGGTTCTTTCGTACGAACCTGACGGCGTTGAACGAATTTTATTTGCACGAATTTTGGCGGTTGTGAAACGTATTGTCGTCAATCTTATAACTAGCAGTATTTTAACTGGTTAACTGTGTTATGTTGTTCAGAAACGTAGGATATAGTTTAATGCGTGAACATTCACCTGGGATTAGTGATTTAAACAGTTTTTCTCTTGTTCACCGGAGAAAGGCGCTGTGCACCAGGGGCCTCCGAGTGAAGGTGGGTTTTTTTTAACCCTTTTTTTTCCTACATTTACATTTATTTATCAGTCGCTTCTCTCCAAAGCGAATACGGATCAGAGGGAACAAAAGTGCCTCAGCGGCTGAGGAAGCGCTTTACGCTCAGACGCGTGGTGATGACATCACGGCTCGTGTGTCCGATGCCACCATGTTGCTGGTTCACATCCCTCTGTCGCCCCTGTTCGCACAAAAGGATCCGTGTCATTATTACCCATCAGGGTCGGTGATTCAATTATAATAGACAAAAAGACCAATTTATGGACATTTTAGCTGCAAATGCATCGTGGGGCGTTTATATCCGTTCCCATGATGCTCTTCCTCCTGTGTGTAACGAGGTCCCTTGCTGGGTTTAACCTTTAAACTGTGGGAGGGGAAAGGCGCCAGAGTGCTGCCATGGCAACTGCTTTCCCAGGATGCTGTTTGTGAAAAGCACTGTGCAGGAAGGTCTGAACACTCGTGCTGGAATGTGTGTGTGTATCATGTGGGTCCCAGGTGGTGGAGTCTAGAAGGTTCACAGTCCAGCAACACATTCAGATGTACTCCAGCCCTCCTGTGTGAGATGGATCATTAAAATTTTTTTTTTAATCAATGTTGCCCCCCCCCCACCCCTTTGAAGTTCTCAGATATCTAAAGCAAACCAATAATATCTGCGTTTACTTAAAATGCTGGAGTTGAAACGATCCTGCAGTTTGTCGGAGAGCGATTTCACGCAGCGCCTGGATGTTAAAGATGAGACTCTTAATTGAAAATACCCTGCAGGCGCCTGAAGACAACCTGGTCCAGTTTTGTTTGAGGTGAAGAATCCTGGAAGGAGCTGTAGCAGTTAGAGGGAGAGCTGGACTGGGAGGATCTGGGTTCCAGTCCCACCTCCTGCCGTGGTGCCTTTTATCAAGGTGCTGAGCCTAAATGGTCACCCAGTTGTACAGAAGGGTAAATCAGTGTAAGTAGGTGAGAAAAGCATCAGTTGAAATGGTCCAGGCCGAGGCGGACATTTTGTGTGCGGCTGGATAAGGAGGTTGAGGTGGGACACCGGTGGGACGCTGATCACTGTCCGGTTATTTCCTGTTGTTGGGAATGTGTAGCGTAAACTGGAAAGGAGGGGAAACTGCGTGAGCCGAGCCTGGCGGACCACCAGGTGGCAGTGTGCGCAATCGTTTTTGCACCACGGTTCACAGGGACGTCGCCGCCGTGAGCAGGTTCTGATCCTCGGGGGGCTGTGAACACACCTGTAATTGGGAATTTTCAGAGCTGCACCGTTGGCAATGATGTCGCTTTACTGGGCTCGGCGAAGAGGGGCTGGAATAAACTCTCAGTAGGGGGGGTCACACACCTTGAGGGATTTGTCCTGAACCCAGATGAAAAGCTTCAGGGGTCGTGTCCCACCTTTGGAAATTTTACACTGGTAGTTCAATGCCCAGGATAGTGACACCAGTCTCTTCACGTCACGTTTCCCGCATTCAGTCCGATAGATGAGCCGGTTTTGCATGTTTAAGAAAATCAAAATCAATTTTTACTCCAATTTTCTGTGTATTATTGTTCATTATTTTACTGCCCAACAGCTGCTTACTGGGATTTGAACCTACATGCGCTTTTTTGTCACCGTTTAGCTACTGCTGTCATTATCATTATTTTTGTTGCTAGACGTTCGGCCACTTCTGGTGTTTCACGAGCAGCTTCTGAACGTCCGCCTGCATGATACAGCCAGAGGGGTTTCTCCTCATGCTCAGCTGGGGCTCTGATGTGGACCTCCAGCGGTGCAGTGGAGCAGTGAGGCTGTTCAGCACGACAGGAGAGAGATACACCCAGACAGACGTTTGAGGGTCTGGGGCGGTAAAGGTAAAATTTAATTAATTTATCTGACGGTGACTTAGGGTGTGAGGTTTGTACACTGAGCTGCTTACACTGTTTTACCTGTTTGTATAACAGGGTAATTTTTTACTGTATCAGTTCAGGGTTAGAACCTTCATCCAGTCGATTTAACCTCGTGCTCCTCAGTCACGGTGTGAGAGCTCTAACCACTGTGCCCCCTGCTGCTCATGTCAGAGATCACGTGAGATTTGCTCTGGCACTCTAGTCACGTTTGCACGTTGGTTTCTGTGGAAGCTGCCCTGTCTGCGGAGACATCTGGGAAATTCCCATGTATAAACGCAAAGTATGAAATATACATTTTATGAGCATTTTTGGTTTTCTGAAATGTATGATGTGGTGGAGAGTGAATCCGGGCCAGTCGGTGGTCACGTTCCAGCACTCAGGAAAGATCAAGACTATTGGTTGATGTCTGGGGGGGGATCAATCGAGAGGACAGTCAGCTTCGGTCTACGCTGTCGTGGCAACCACCCTCCGCAGTCCTCTCGTAATGTGGTGCGTGGGTGGCCACAATGGACCTTTCTCCAAAATCGACTTCATTAATGGATGCTGCTGGGGGGGGGGGGTGTAAAAATCACTTAAGACATATAAAATGCTTTATATATTTCTGATATTAAATCACAGATGGTGTTTGTAGCTGTGTGCAAAGTTATTGGTACCGATGAAAGAGACAAGTGACCTGCAGGTAAAATCCAACCACTTTAAACACAAACTGTTATTTGTAAAAACTTTATCTATTACTGTCACAAACTGTTCTGTGGTGAACAGATCCAAAGTCGAGCTGCTGGTGTGTGAATTGAGGACGAGGTGTTGGGAGGGAAGCGGCAGCGGAGTGAGGCTGCAGCCACCCCTGCTGGAGAAATACGGACTGAGCCCCCCGACACCACAGGTGATCATAAACTGCATCCAGAAGAATTTCAGCGCCTGCCAGTGAAGACATGTGAGTTGCTTGAACTGCGGAGCTTTATGGGAAGTGTTTGTCGGCCATTTTGAACGTGTCACTTAACTGAATGAATGTGAGTCAGCAGAGCAGTTAGCGGCAAAAGTTACACGGATATTTTTTCAGATATGTGCGCGTTCAGATAGAAAGTTGTTTTCAGTAAAACCCGTGTGCTCAGTGGGTCCCTGCTGCGCTTCATTGCATCAAGCTGAAAGTGGGAATTAGCTGAGTAGTAACTCCGCTTCTGGAGTTTCAGTGTGAAACTCCCCTGTGAGCAGCAGCGCTGCAGTTGTACTTTGGCTCTTCTCCTGTCTGTGTTGTTTAAGTTTGTTGTGTACTTTTGCTGTCATCAAGGCTCGGTGGACGGTTTATCTGGGTGTTTTGGTGATGTTGGGGGTCTTCAGCAGGGCTGGAAAACATTGTTACTTTCCCTTTGAAAATAATGGAGTATAAACTCCTTCTTGCTGATGTTTTCAGCAACAAATTAGATTCAGATAAAGTGGGTTGCCTGTGATAACTCAAGGACCACCTGCATAGCTATTATGTGCTTTTCATAAGCACGTTACCTTTATCTCCCCATCAATTACCAATAACTAGTTGTCTAGCGCTGACCCAGTTACCAGTTGCCACATGGAGAGAAAGGTGTGTGATGGACTTAGAAGCTGTCTGGTCGGTGGCTTTTTAGTAGTAACATGCTATGTTAGAGAGGTCCAGAGTCGAGCTCAGATGCCAGAATGTGAGGCTGCTGGTGGAGGAAGTTTCCGGAAGCCTCAAACAACCCGAGTGCTGTTGATGTATGTTTTGTAGTTCATCGCCACGGCCATGGTGGCTGAGATGTGGTTTACTGCAGCGTCCCACATGACTGGTCAGCATCTCTGCCAGCAGAGAGGCTTTTTCTCACACCCTGCCGTGCGCGTCCACTGGAACCCCACCATGCTGTGCCCCCCCCCCCCCAAATGCCCGCGATGTCTACGAGATGTGGTCTGCAGCACCCCCCCAGGTTTGTGTCCATGTGCTTGAAGGACCTGAGGTACAGAAGCGCCTCCCTTGTTGTTCCACATCTGCGCCACTTCAGAAAGGCCCCGTTCTGTTCTCAGTCTCCCACAATGCCGTCCTCCTCACCCAGCTGCAGTTGCAGCAGTGAAAGACATTCAGTTCCACACCAGTGCCGCTTTCTCCACAGTAAAATGGTTTCTCAGTTTCATATTAATGATAAACTTGCGATTCATGATAAATAAATATCCCGTTTTATTGAAATCATCTGTGGGAAAGACAGGAGCCAGGGGTTGTTTAGGGTTGGAATTTGTTCAATTTTCAAACAGTTTAGCTCAGCAGAGAACTGTCAGCTGTTAGGCAGCTTATTTTGCAAATAGTTTTTTAAAAAGTAATAACATGTTTACTGAAGGTTGCCGAGTCCTTTATTAAATAAAAATAACAGCTGCTCATCTCCCCATATGTGTGCTGTGTGTCACCTGTGGTATCACAGCCTTGACACAAAAGGCCCCACACTAATATTGCATTATCCTGCCATGCAGCACAGATAACTTTTCTTTATATGTGGTAAGTAGCTGTAATTCCTCGAACAAGATACTAACAGAGACAGTAAGAAGAAATTGCCCCCAGTGTGAGTGTAAAGTGGCCCCCTAACAGCTGCCTGGCTCAGAGGTGTCAGATAAATAACATTTGACTGGAAAGTTAAAATGAAGTCGGAAAATCTGGTCATGCGGTTAAATTAGAATTGTGGCAAAAATCTTAAGTGTTGTGAACAATTAGGGGCGTCACTGGCAAAGAAAACACTTTTGGGCCAGATGTGTCATTGTCACACAGGTAGATGCTTTGCTCTCCGGCGCCTGGTGTGTCGCCTGCGTGTTTCCAGCGCAGAGAACAGCCTGAGGCCACGTGACCCTCTGCCACTGCAAAACCACATGTTGCGAGCGTGCAAACAAACAGGCAGCAGGGCGTGTGAAACACTTTCCCTCCCGCCAAACCTCCGCCAGCGCGGCCCGTGTGCGTGCGAGAGCCGAGTGGCGTCCCCGACATGACGCGGTCCGGCCCGCTGCCCGGGGCCCTCGCTCTGCTCCTGCTGCTGCGTCTCGCTCAGGGTACGACAGTCTTCGCTCGCACCGCTCGAAACGTTGCTTTATTTCTGCCATCGGAAAGGTAGGAAAGCATTACAGTGTTTATCTGCAGCGGCTGCACACACCCTCGTATTAACTGCAGACGTGACATTAATGAGGGTGACCTGATCTCGGGCTCAGGCTGACTTGGGGTGTTTTTGTAGACGTGGTGAAGTGGCCCCAGATTAACCTCTGTAACGCAGTTGGCAGGTTGGCTTTTTCTCGGCCTCGTGTGTAATTTCGCAGCAGCGAACGTCGGTGGACGGAGAGGCCCTGCAAGTGCAAACCCAGTCATTATTCATGAAGAATATATAAATGTTAACTATGACTTGGCCACCAAAAACGTTATAACTGTCACAAATGGTGTTGAAGGTTTGTTTGTTCACCCCCTGCCTGGATGGGTGTTTTATTTTTAGTCTGACTTCCTTTGTTTTTCATTATTGAAAGGAGGTGAGGTGCATTTTGGTCACCCGTTGTTGGCGGAGATTTTTTGGGCATTTATTTGTTTGTCTGGCACAGCGGTAAAGACCAACAGAACAGGAAAACATCAACAAAAAGATGCTCTGTGGCACAATAGGAAACACCGTATTGTTAACATTTGACGGAAATATGACCGGAAATTCCTTTTCGTTGTTTAAAGAAAGGCTCTCTGTCCTAAAAGTATTATAATTTACCTACATTGATTCAAACTCAGCTGATTTGTTTTGTCAGATAAATACAAAGCAAATTGCGAAAAGGATGGATTCAGGTAAAAAGCCCATTAATAGCAGCTTTGAGGCCTTTAATGGCACCGCAGTTTGAATATGATGGAAATTCCTGTCTACGAGAAATAAACTCTTTTATATATCATCTACGAGCATAAATTTATTCTTTTCAAACCAATCAATGCAATGAAAAAACTGAAAAAAATAAAAAACATCGGTAACAGGTTTAAATTAAACACCACAGGACAATTTTTGAATAATCTTAGTGACCTATAATTCAGTTATGTTTTTATGTCTGGGAACATTAAAAATACCTTTTATAACGTTTGCTTGTTAGGGGTATTTGCAGTGCTATTACGGGTAAATTGTTAGTTTTACTGCCGGTAGCTGGAAAGGGACGAGATGAGGTGGAAACGATAACCTGGGAATATCGGCATTTGAGCTGCTGCGTTGCTGAGCAGCCGAAAGGATGAAAACTGACAAATGTTAACAGGACAGGTTGGTGAACAGGCCAGTTGTTTGTGACTAACTAGCTGGGCGGGTAGAGGGTCACGTAGGGTCACTTAAGGGCCACATGGGAGGGTAAAGAGGTCGACACCACCAGGTTACCTGTTTTATTAATGTGTGTCGTAGTTAAGGGGAGAGTTTCCCACGGCCGCAGCTGCCCCCCGGGGTGTACTTTTATTCTTATCTGTCATACACTTTAATCCAGGCTCAACCGAGAGCCAACTGTGGAAATGCTCACCCTAAAAATGCGGCCGTATTTTTTGGCAGCTCCAAATAGGACACAACCTCACCGCTCGGTTTCGGTGGCACAGCAACAGTGCGGTCACCCTGCCAATGTTTACTGGGTTTTATTGCCACAATTCCGATGTACATTTGTGCATTTCGGACGCTTTTTGTGATTTTGTGTAAAGCTGATACAACTCGAGTAACAAAAGTGCATCAGCAGCAAAGAGACTCAGACACAGTGCGATCAGAGGACAGCGTGTGTGTGTGACACCACCGTGTTGCTGGTTCACATCCCTCAAACAGCTTCTTTTAGAAGTGAAATTCAAACAGCAAATACATAGATGATCACAGCAGATGGTGTTGGACTCATTTATGCAGAAACGGTTCTCGGACAGACGGGTTTGGCAGGGATTCAGCAGCTCTGAGGGACACATCACCACATTGGGGACCAAATGGAAAACGGACAGATTTTTAATTTTGTCCCCTCGTGAGCTGGAGCAACACTTTGGTGTCAGAGTAAGATGTTCAGCTCATGTCCCTGTCTGGACGTGAGGAGCCGTACTGGACTGCAGCCCCCGCTGCCAGACAGTGCACAGGGACCCTGTGTACGGAGGGCAAAAGGACTTGGTGGTGATGCTCTCCAGAGTGGGGTTTCATGAGGTCGATCACCAGCACCTCCTTTCGGGTCCAACAGGGGTGAGAACCTTTCCGAATGGCCGTGTCCAGAACCTCGTGTTGTGACTCTGGTAACTGTCACTGAGGAAAAACGCATAACTGGGTCCACCATTTCCATAGTGACCGCAGCCGTAGTGACGGGTGGCATCGGGAGGCCGCTGAGGGGTCGGAGCTAGAGATGAACTGTTCACATGGCCACAAAAACAGCGTCTGGACAGAGGACTTTTCTATGTGGGAATGAACTGTATGTAAAAAGAACACAAGTATGTAATTAGCTAATTATTGTTAGATTTATTTAATTTGATTTTATGACTGACAGCTGCTGTTTTAGAACTTTGATGGACAATGAGGCTGAACTGTGACGACCACTTTTCCAGTCTCTTGTTTTCAAAATAATGTGTCACACAGAAATTAATACTTTACCAGGATTTAATTGGACATTTTCAGGTTTAGGAAGAAGCATGATGGTGCTGTGCCAGTTTTAATCATTAGTCGTATTTTTACTGTCCGCTATAAAGGCTGCTTGAGCTGCAGTTTTGTGTAGTTTCGCCCTGACAGGCCGGTGTGCAAAGATGTGTTGATGGTGTGTTTTTCCGGTCTGAACTGTGTTTCTGTGTGGGTCTGATGTGGCAAACCAGGGGGGTCTCTGGTCTACTGAAGGGTCTGAGGTCATTATCAGCAACACCCCCCCCAAGACACCAAGTGGATGGCAGGATATAAACTGAATGTCATTTGGTTAATATTTCTCACAAACAGAGTTTTGTTTTTCCTTTAATGAAGCACACATTGCAAGGAGGTTTAATAGTAAGCATTTAATAGGAAGGATTTTTTTAAGAATCTGGGCCAGCAGGTGGTCTGGTGTTTAGAGCACATAGGTTCAGATCCTACCTCCTCCTGCTGTAGTTGCCTTGATCAAGGTACTCGCCTGGAATTGATGCAGCGAGTGTCAGGTAAATCAGTGTAAGCAGCTCGGTGTGCGAGGCTCACATGGTACATTGTGGAAAAGAGTGAGAAAAATACATAAATGATGAGAAGTGATTTAAAAAGTGAAGTGTGAGAAACCATGACAACTCGTCCAGATCCTGTCAGCTCTCTGCTGCTGGGTGCCAGTCAGTCCACTCCACGGGGGGCACCTGCACCTGTTCCGCTCGAGGGCTGTTTGTGGGCCAACTTGGTCTCACCGTCTCTCTCACGTTCGATTTCTGTTTTGTCTGGTGTTTTATTCACTGCCTTGCAGCATTGCACAACACGTCTAGCGCAGTTCCAGCGGAGGATGCCGAGGGCGAGCTGCCGAACGGCCCGGGCGACAGCATCACGCAAGCGACGAACCACAGTGAGTTTCTATGTTTTAAGTTTTCGACGGTTCGGCCTGAGGTGTGCAGCTGCTGCTAGTTTTTACTTTATTTAGTCGTGTTTGACGATTTCTTTGTCCAGGTGAAGGTGAATGGTGACAAAGAGGTTTAAAAGACACGATTGAGAGGACCTGGGTATTTTTACAGGCTCTCGTTGGCCAAAGCCAAGTGTGAAAATTTCGGCAAACGGGCTGTTTTGGAAAAGACACTGCGTTTTCTTCCGAACATCAAAAAGTGCAGCTTTAACCATCATCATCAGGCGCCACTGCGTAAAACAGGCAGCGGCGAAGCTCCTCGTCACACAAATGCGTATCGGGATTAAGTTTGTTCTCAACATCATCTGTGAAGACCTTGTCACAAATGGATATGTGTAGCAGAGCTGCCGTGTACAGATCGGCTCGCTTTGATGGTCCTCTGCGAGTCTCAGATCACCCTGTCGAATAATAAAAATAAAAACAGCTCTGGAAGCAATAAAATGGCCAGAACAGCATATTGTATTACATCTTTGCCAGTAATAACAGGAATTATAGTTTGTTATCTGACATTTTTCTCCGAAGCGAATTACAACATTACGTGTGAATTCTAAGCTACTCACACTGATCTACCCATTTGTGCAGGGTAAGATTTACTGTGTTGATGCGGTACCTGTGAGTGTCAGGATTCGCTCGCTGTGAGTCGGTTTTAAAAAGGCTGCGTTAATTTTACAGTATGGCATCATGGGACCCCTTTCAGCACCACGATCTTGCTTTGCCAAATGAAACATGTGACTGTAACGCCAGTTGAGGTGTAAAATGGCTGCTGCGCCCCAGGATGGGGGGCCGCGTCCCCTTGTTGCTCTGTATCGTACTGGTTAGGGAGCCGCTCAGTCGCTGGGTATTATGCCGACAGTGCGACTTGTGTGAAACCTATGAACCAAAGGGACCCGATCTCACGTTGTGATGTATGGGACGGCGGCTGCAGGCTGGGGATCAAGGCCCGAGTCACCAGCTGGAACCCAGAGCGACGTGGCGCCTCCATTTGCTGTGCTGCCGTTTGAGACAAATGGTCTGTCGACACCCCTGAGGAGCAGTGGTCGCGCCCCCTACATTCCGCCAGACCCGGAGAAAAGTTTCGGAACTTTCTCTCCCTACCCGACGTCTCTTTCTGGGGTCTGGCTGTGGACTGCTGAAAAACCAGGCGAATTGTTATTCTTGCGTATGATTTTAATTGTGACACATTACTAGAAATAGATTATGTCTTCATTAGATCACATTTAGTGTCAGCAAGTGTTTACTGTATGGTCGCTGTCGTTTCCCCCCAGAGCTGCTAAATTTGATGCTTATCTGAGTTATTTTCTGACATCTCACCTTGAAAACAGTTACAGTTGAGGCTTCCTCTGCATTTGTAATAAAGAAAAATGAGTTTAAATTGGAGAGACAGAACAAGATGTTGGAACCATCAACTCGGTTGTTTTTCTGCAGCTCTAATAATGCTGCTGGCAGCACCGAAAGTTCCGGATAAACATCCACACGTCCGCTGAACGTAACAGGCCAACGCCGGCAATTGGAGACGGCAGGGGGCACAGTGGTTAGGGGTTCGAATCCCGCACCCTCAATCAATTACCCGTTGTGTTAATGTGTGAAGGAGGACTGCGTGGGGGGCGGGCAGTGCACCCGCGGGGATCCAGCACCGCCGTGTTTCAGTGGAAAGGACGCCAGGAAAGTCCCCGTCGTACCGTGGTACAGATGCAGCTTGACGTCGGTGATGTGATTTTGTGAAATTACTCACAAGGAGGGTAGAGAAGAGTTTTAACTACTGGTAGTTTGGTGCAGGATGTGATTGTGCGCACACACACATGCACACACACACGCATGCGTGCTGGAGCA
Organism: Arapaima gigas; assembly: GCA_900497675.1. NCBI lineage: Eukaryota > Metazoa > Chordata > Actinopteri > Osteoglossiformes > Osteoglossidae > Arapaima > Arapaima gigas. Next base: position 667,936 of record UFQX01000872.1, on the reverse strand, counting down.
GCACAGGGTTACGGTTATGTTCTACATCCAGGGGCTTCGTCTGGAGGCAGCGGGTGTGTGTCGGTGTCAGGGTGGAAGGGGAGGATCTCGACAACCGCGCCGAGGAATCTGGTGCAGGGGGCTTCTAAAAACGGTGTGTGGGGAGCAAACCGCCCACCTCAGGGCTCTGCTGACATTTCCAGAGGAAGTGACTCACAGGATGTGGTGGCGCTGCAGCCCTGCGCCGCCCTTAGTGCTCCTGCAGGATGCGGCCGTGACTTCGGGGGGGGGCCCCTGCACCAGGCGCTCTGCGGGGGTCCGCCGCCTCCCTCACAACCCCGACTCAGCCCTCAGGGAAACCAGTAAACTGGTGGTTTTATGCAGTGTCCTGATCACTTCTCTAACTTTTCCAGACGTCTTGGGTGGAGCGAATGTGACCTTTGACCTTGAGCCCGCAGACTGGCGCAGCCGGGAGGATCTTGAGGAGCGACGCCCCTGTAAACAGGACGACTGTCGACAGGCTCCACTCAGTAGGAGTGCGCAGACACGACGTTTTAATTCAGTCATTCCGCATTAGTTTAGCTGTAATGTACTTGAGGGAAGTAGAAGTATTAAAGTGTTGTTTTTTATTTACAGATGTTAAGTGTTTTAGCTGTTGTTAAACGGAGGCGGGTGTTTAATATTAAGCACTTGTTTTGGCAAAAATGACTTTGCACTTACAAACAAATCGAATTTTGTGTTTATTAATGTTTCGAAAAAGATTTCCGGTGCCAACTGTGCTGGTGATGTTCTTGTAAACGGAGCTTCTGGCAGGAATGAAGAGTAGAAAAGAGTTTGTTTTGTAATGCAACTATTTATCATATCACACGGGTAAACATTATGCATGCAGAGAACACTAATTTATACTGAAAATAAACTAAATTCACTCAACACTGAAGTTTATTGAGGGAACGTGTGTGTGTGTGTGTGTGTGGCTGATCATTAATGTTCCAGACGTTATGGGGACAGGTGGTGTCCAGATGTGGTTGGGAAAGTTGGGAAAATTGAAACTGTTTATTTTAATTGTAATATTTGACCGTGGTGCTGTGCAGTACTGCACTGTGTACTGTAGTAAAACTTTTACAACCTAATGTGCTGTGTGATGAACATGCAACGTGGGCTTTTAAAACATTTATTTTGTTGTTTTTCTGAAATACTTTTCTCACTGTAAAATCCAAAACCCGTAAGATCAAAGTCTGGAAAACTGCGGAGGGACTGTATTTGCTGTTTAGACACAAGTCAGTTTCACAGAAACACGTGGGGCCCTGATGCCTCACTTCACGCTCACTTAATACACAACGTTTTTCATTGTTTCGCAAGGTTTCTTTAAAAATAAATTACAACTTGTTTAATTTTAGGAGGAAAATTGAGCATTTGCACATTTTGATGTGTTACTGTCTCCTGTTGCCCCCCAGCGGAGCTGTACGCCCCCAGTCTGTCAGGTAAGTGCTCCGGCATGGTGGAGGCGCTGGTGGGCAGCAAGCGACTTGCCGTGCAGCTGAGCCCCGAGTCCTGGGAGCCGGTGGCGCGTCACCTCTGCCGGCACTTCAACTGCAGAGACACACGCAACACGACGGAGCAGCCCGTCGCTCCCGGGAGCCACTGTCTGACGGGCTGCGTGTTCAGTGCCCCTCACCTGACAAACTGCACTGTGGAGAGCTGCGTCACTGCGACCTACGTCACCTGCTGTGAGTCTCCCTGTGACGGCCGATCCGGTGAGCACCTCTCCCCTTTCCGCAACGCGAGCCACCTCATTGGTTGCCGGGTGTGTTGCTCAGGGCGCTGGGACATCCAATTGGTGGGAGGCGGGAACCGCTGTGCCGGCCGCGTGGAGCTGTGGGACGGCCGGACCTGGGGCAGTGTGTGCGACGACACCTGGGATCTGTCAAGCGCCGGTGTGGTGTGTGCACAGCTGGGGTGCGGCTTGGCCGTCGACATCACGGGGGAGGGCGGCCCCTTCAAACCCGGTGCTGGCGACATCCTGCTTGTCAACTGCAGTGGCACTGAGCGACACCTGTCTGACTGCTCTGCCACGAGCCACAACGGGTCCTGCGGACACAAGGAGGACGCTGGAGTCGTGTGCTCAGGTACCCCTCACCCCTGCTGACAGGAGGTGGCTGAATGGCCCCTGGTGACAAGTGACTGACCGGCACCCTTTCTAACGCAGCGTCGCTGAGCACTACTCCTGCTGCCAACAGCACGCCAGAGCCGCCCCCCGGCTGCAGCACAGGTAAAACCCACCTGTCCACGCACGTGTTTGCAGTCATTCTCTCCGTACCTTCTGTTCATCTCGTTCTTTTTCCCGCCCATTTCAGGAGCGATGAACACGGCAGTTCAGAATGTGGCCCCTGGTCTGTCGGCCGCCACCGCCGGCTGCATCGCCCTCACACTCGTCTTGCTTGCTGTGCCCGTGGTGAACGTCCTCTTCTGCTGGTACCACAGGAAGCGAGACGGTGAGTGACACCCCCCCCCGCAGTCAGGATCGACGCTTCTAAACGTGAGACACACGACATCCACACACCGATCGTGTCACTAGTTTTGAAAATGGAAATGATAAATCACTTACTAATTTACCTGTTTATACAGCAGGGTCATTTTTACTCTATCAGTTCTTCTGCTTTGACCAAGAGCACTGCAGCAGGATGTGGGATTTGAACCCTGGTCCTCAGAGTGCAATGTGGGGGGGTGTTTACTCCTGTCAGGACTGCACCCCCAGTGAATAGGTTACTTGTTCCTGCTGTTTTGTTTTTGAAAGAAAAGGTTGTGCATTGAAGTGTTTCACTTTTCTCCTGTTTTTCCAAATTCCGTCCTTTCTGCGCTCGTCTTGCTGCTTGTTGGCGACGCCGCTTCTCAATCCCTCCTTCCCTCCACAGCTTTCACCGTTCAGGTGAGAGACGGCGAGCTGGAGAGCGGCGAATTGGACAGCAGCAATTACTGCAACAGGGGGACTGTGCTGGCCGTCTCCACAAACACTGCGGGAAACGGAGGTCAGTGCCCCCCCACTCCGCCCCCCCAAGGTGTTGCGCTTCTGCTCGCTCACCTCCCGCATCTCGTCCTCAGGCCCGTCGCCATCCCAGCAGAGCGTCGTAGACGACGACGACTCCTCCTGTGGCCCCGACTACGAGGATTACGACTTCAGTGTGGAACCTGCCGTTGCCCTGGAAACCTACAAGAGTGAGATGCTCCTCTGGCAGAAATAACGATGAAACTTTTTGCAGAAAAGACCAGGGACGCTGCCTGGCACTTGTTTGAAAATGTACATTGCTGAGGCAGATCGGGGGTCTGAAAATGATGTCTTTAACCATGGCGCCACCTGCTGCCTGGAAAAACTTTAATGAATCGTTACTGCAAATAAGTGTTAAATGTGGAACAAATGTCGTGTTCAGACTCCCTGTGCAAGGAGAAGGAGCAGAGGACAGAGGCCCTGAGGACACCTGTCTTGTTCAGCCTGCAGGAGGAGTGGGAGGCCCCCGCTGGAGGTAAACCCCCCCCCCCACATTGGTGAGGATGACTGTCGACGAGTGACTCACAGGAGTTGTTTGTCACCATCGCAGGTGTCGTCTCCAGCAGCCCGGTGTGCGCATGGCGCCATCAGCAGGCAGACGGGGACAGTTCCAGCACGTCCTCCGGGGAGGACTACGTCAATGATGCCGGAGTCCAGGCTGCGGCGCCACAGAGGCCAGCAGGTGGCGTAATAACAGCCGGGAGGAGCTGTGGCCCCACGGGAGGGTTCAGGGTTCAGACAGCTCCAGGAACTCCATTCGGCATCTGTTGCCTTGAGCGGGTTCTGCCTGTCGGGTCGGTCTGGGCCTCCTGCTCTGGAGGTCCAGTCTGTCCCAGAGGCACAGGGTGTAAGGGAGGGACTCAGTGACTAGCAGGCCAGTCCGTCACACACAGATGGCAATGTACAGAGACCAATGCCCCCTGAAACACACATCTTTGGACTGTGGGGAAACCACACTGATCCCCCTGTCCAACGTGTGTGAGTACGGAGCTATCGAGTGTTTGAGCATGTTGTCACTTGTGACCCCTGTGTTGCTCTGCTGCAGGGGACCTGGGTGACTCCTCCAGCACATCCTCTGGTGAAGAGTATGAGAACACGGGACGCGGAACGGAGGACCTGTTGAGGCCAGGTTGTGTCTTCGGTCCCTTAACCGTTTCACGCTAATGAGCTGTCAGACGGGGAAAGTTCACCGTGACTCTCGCGTGCAGCAGGTGCGGCTGGCGCTTCACTTCCCTGTGAGGTAATGCAGCCACCTGTCTCCGACCGGACGGGCGGCAGTGACCTCGCAGATGACCCCAGTGCTGACCCCGGAGACCCGCCCAGCTCCAGTAAGATCCTGGGGGGGGGGGGGGTTGAAAAATCGCACCTGTCCATTTGAACGTTGTGTTCCAGACGTGACAGAGCTCCAGAGGGACCAGGTTTATTCTGTCTTTTTATTACTTTATTACTTACTTTATTAATAAACATGTTTTCCTTCCAGTTTGTACTCCAGCTGAGAGAATAACTGGATTAAATATTTTATCACTGTCCTGCAGACAGGTTTTTAACAAGGTGGGGGGGGTGTGTGTGTGGAACCTGCCACCTGAGGGAGGTTCTGCTGTTGTGTGGTGATAAGTAGTAGGTGTGTGAGGGGGTCACAGCTCTTGCCTGGATGGAGATGGGGTTACGCTCTGTCTCGACACGCCTGCTATGTTTTCCAGACGACTCGTCCAGCTTCTCCTCAGAAGAAAACTATCAGAATGTAGGAGTGGGACAGGAGCTTCTGCCCCACAGCCCGTCCTCCTCGGACAGCGACTACGACCAGGTTGCCGATTCGTGACGTGGGGGGAAGGGCCACGTGGGGGGTAAGGACTCGGGCATCTGGCTAATGGCTCTGACCGACATACACATCCTGCGGGCGCTGCCGCCTCCTCAGCGATCTCAGTGTTCTCGTTTTAATATGTACACATGACCACAAAATGTATTTCTGCATCTTTAATTTATTTTTCTACACATTTGGCTGAATTGTACTTTGACAGCAGTTAATATGCAAATAAATATTTTGTACATTTTGAAATGTTCAGAAACCGCATGGCAATTTCTCCGTCACTGTATCTCCATTTCAGAGCTGCGCTATGTATTAATTTAACTGTTTTCGATATTTCACACCGTATATTAATGTCAGTATCACTGCCTCCTTACAACAAGCCCCGGACTCACTTATTTACCTTGAATGGAGTGTTTTGAGCACCGTGGGGGGCAGAGTGGGTGAGAGGAACTGAGGTGTATCACTCTGCTTTCACCGTCCCGTCCAGCTCCTCCCACACAGGTGGACTCGCACTCCTCACTGGTGCTACGGACGTTGCCACGCTTTCCCACGGTTACAATCACCTGGCGGCTGGCAAAACACAGCAGGTTGCCATGGCGATGCTGCGTTGTTGGGGACATTGCCGGCAGCCTCGGACAGCCTCCCCGGAGCCGCGTGGGAAGAGCGCCCCCTACCAGTCATCCCGTGGCCGTCAGGCTTCGTGTTTCCCGCACACCCACTTGAGCTGTGGCTGTAGGAGCAGGTCGCAGGGCTGCAGGACCGAGCGCCAGCTGCACTGGCAGGCGTACGCCCGCGCCCCCCGCCGCCGCCTCAGCTTGGCCTGCAGCTTCTCGCCGCCTGGCATGTTGTTCCTGCAGGGAAACTGGCAGTTGAAGGTCTCACCTCACACTGATGCAGTAAAAAAAGACCCTGCTGGATAAATTGGTGTAAGCCACCTTAGAGAAGAGCATCATGCAGCAACACTTCAGCAGCCCTTGCAACCCTGCAATTTTGTTGTTCTCTCCATGCTGAAGATGTTCTTCAGTCACAGCTGCAGAGAAGCTGTATAGTTGCATCTCACACTTTCACTTTCTCCTCATAACCACCTGTATTACCGTGGCAGTGCAGCGCAAAGTGCCACTGCACATCTTTGCAGCAACTGGTCTGCAGATGCAGTCATTTTCCGATTCACGTAGATCTGAAACAAGAGGACCGACTACTTCACCCCGTCTTCCTACCACAAGCTCAGCATCACAAACCCCGACCTGATGCTCAGCAGCACCTCATCGCACTCTGGACTCAGACCTCCTTTCCTTCGCTTAGCACTTTGATGTATTCTAGCACTTTCCTTTCCAGTCCCCTGAAAGTTCATTGCCAAGGTAACCAACCTCTCTGCTACCATGTTTGCTTGTTAGACACCACAATCACTGCACAGGAAACCCAGTTTACATAAAAGATCATAAGGGTGTGTGTGTGTGTGGTGGACAAGTGTCCTGTCCAAGTGCATCTACCTCACCCTCTAAGGACTCCGCACCACTGCAACCCTACGTTGTACAAGTGGTTATTGATAAGACAAAAGGCTGAATGTTTATTATAAGCGCAAAGTGAAATTACAGCGATGTCCACCGTGGGGTGGGGTGAACGGAAAGTAACTGCCGTAAAAGGGGGTTGATCGCAACATCGCTGCTGGAAACAGACCAGAAAAGCGCTTTATCAGTTAACATAGCCGCAAGTAGAGACACTACAAAGGCAGTTTTAACACGTTGCAACACCCCCCACAGCTGTGGAACAAACAATGCTGATTGTTCAAAGCCATTTTTTTTTTCCAACACCATGTCTGAATCTTTCACCTCAGAAATTAGTCACACTGGCTTTTTTAAATAATACAAACACACTTCCAAAGAATCTTGTAAAAAGCAAAAGCTCAACTAGCACTACAGACACTTTTTTCCACCATATATGCAAAAATAATTAATTGAACCCTTTGAATCGTCTGGCTGCAGTGGGATCATATTCATCCTGTACACAAATACAATAGCTGTGTGGTGGATCAAACTCCCCGTGTCCCTCAGAGCGGCCGAATCCCCGCCAGACCCGTCTCGCTCCCGAATGAGAAGATGAGTCCAACACCGTCTGCTGTGGTCATCTATATAGTTGTTTGAATCTCACGCCTATGGGCAGCTGCTGGAAGGACGTGAACCAGCAACACGGTGGTGCCCCACACACTCGCTGCCCTCTGATCACACTGCCTGTGTGTAAAGCTCTGATACGCTTTTGTTTACAGTTGTGCATCGTCACAAAAAAATGTACATAAATAAAAGCTTCAACCTGAAGACCGTCGACTCGCATTGTGGAAAATAAAACGCAGCAAATTCCTCATTTCTTTTCCACTGCAGAGGCTTCTCATCCGACCGCGTAGTTTGTGAATCGTAATTAACTAATTCTCTGTTCCCAACACACACGGTAGTGGCAGGTTTACTGAAGTTCCCCTGTTTGTCCTGAACTTGCTGGCTCAGTGTGTCGTGTGCAGACCTGCACTTTTCCTCCTGTACAAATTATTGATTTCGTTGTCAGGGAGACAATCTGGGCTGAGAAAGTTAACGTAAACAACGCACTGATCAAATCTCCCTTCCACCCGCCCCCCCACAGAGCAGCAGCGTGTAAACTGTGCTAAGGCCACCCTGTAGGTGCCCCCTTGTAGCTGTAGGGGTAACAGCGCCCCCCTGTGGCACGTGTGCGTGAAGGCCTCACCTGAAGAAGAGGTAGTCGCAGGACGGGTCCCACTCGCAGTCGTCGAACGTGGCCACGCGGAAGTCGCAGGAGGTGCACCGGAGCCGGTCGCAGGCTCTGCCCACACGGGAACAACTGCATCACTCAACAGCTTACTTTTAAACACGCTTTTTCACTTGCGGCAATTTACCCACTGGTGGAAGAGGGTACTTTTCACCGCAGTAACCGAGGGCAAGTAGCTTGGTGAAAGGCCCTGCAGCAGGACCCTCCCAGTACAAGATGATGCAGCTCTAACCACTGCGCCCCCTGCTGCCCCTCAACCAAAATAATGTTTAATAACAATGATGTTCAAACCCCAGCAGCCCTAGTTTTACCACAGTAAATACTGCCGCAGCGCGAGCTGCAGTGAGGCACTTCGGTGTCGTGTTACCGTCAAAGACGGATTTGCTACAGACATGGAAACAAACGTGTCAAGAGGAAAGAGCGGAAAACCGGTGCGATGAAACAGGGAGCTGTATGAAAAATTACCGCGGTAACCTTAGAATCAGTGTGCCGGTGCATTAAAATGAACCGTCCCCGGTGGACAGTGTCGGACTGCGGCCCCCCCGGACAGCAGCCCTGCTGCAGCGTTTCCATTTCCTACAAAAACACGGGTGTGTGACAGAGAGCGGGAACCGGCGGGAAGATAAACAGCGGCGCCCCGTCTCTGGCACGCCAGGCTATATTGAGTGTTGGTTCTGGGGGGGGCCAAAGGGGTCCGTTTCCTCGCTGCTGGCCGCCGGGGGCCACGGACACGTCTGGAAACTGCAGGCCCGGCACAGCGCAAAGCCACCTGAGAAGCTGCCATTTAGCACTTTGCTTGGGTACCACGTTTTACCCGCAGGGGCTCACCTAGTGCTAAAGTGAGCAGCCCCCCCCCCGCAGCCTCCCGACACCACTAATGCACAAATTAGTACCATTTCCATGTTTCTCATTATACTCCTGCGTGGTGCATTTCGTGTTTTTAAGTCATAGTCAAAATATTTCAACTAAACTGTAAAAAACAGATGCTGGCCAGACGGTGATGATAATCACTACAGAAATAACACAATCAAAGGTATTTTCACATGTATTTTACTTTACTGCCAACCAAAAACTCGGCCCTCGTTTCCTTTAGCATTTAACACGAGTGTGTGTGTGTGTGTGTGTGTGTCGCATCTCATTACGTTTATGTACAGTATTCAGTCGGCTTTTTTCCCCCGACCACCTTATAGGGTTAAGCTACTTCCACTGATTTACCCATTTTACCTACAGGGTCAATTTTACCGTATTAATTCAGGGTAAGAACCTCGATCAATGGCACTGCACGTCCCACAAGCCCCTGCTTCAGCACTCATTCCTGACGCCAACCAGGGGGCCTCAGGCTGCTGCCCGTCCACGGAACACGCAAACGATAATTGAGAAAAAAGCTGCTGGAGAGCTGAAGTGACATCATGGCTTTGGGGAGTGTCACACTTGTGATGTCATTCGGCCCCCCGATGCCTCTAACTCTCGCATTTCCCCGCACGCATTTGATTGCCTGTGTGTGAGACACGGCCGCGCCCAGCTGTGCGGAGAAACAGCGTAACAGCTGTGTCAACAGTGTGTGTGTGCTCGCTGACCTGGGTGGCACCGGCACTTCACAGCTCCAGGGCTGCGTGTTCAAACATGGCTTTTAATCCTCCCACAGTCCAAGGATGTGTGTTTCTGGCAGATCTGTGACTAAAGACTCCGACTCACAACCTATATTTCCAGGACAGACTCTGGATCACAACTGAGATGGAGGAGCAAATAATCGATTTAACAATAGAAACCTTTATCGATGATTATTGTTAAGTTTTCTGCATGTTATACTGCTGCAAACAGCACTGACTTATCACAACTTACAAAAACAAATGGGAAATAACAGAGCTTCCACCTCGCAGGGATGGGGGTTTCAATCCCACCTCCTGCTGTAGGGCTCTTGATCAAGGTAACTGCCAGGAAATAATGGAGTAAAATTTACCCTGTATGAAAAGGCTAAGCATTCTAAATAGCTTAGGATGCAAAACTCACATTTGAAGGCATTTTAGACAATAGATGAAAATGGGCCATTGTAGCATAAATAAGTCACTTAAAACCACCAATTATGCACACAGTTTGCATATTTAAGCTATAAAAACTTTGAGGAAAATAGCAGAAGCGTGTGAACCTCACACTACGGGGGAAATGACTCAAATGATGAAATACAGTACTGTGCAAAAGTGTTAAGTCATGCAACTTGAATGTGTGTTGAGAAGTACAGGTAGATTCTTATCGTTTCTGGTTGGTCCCAAATTCATTGTGCAGCCTGAGAATGACCTCAAACACCCAATCTCAGTCATACACAACTATCTTCAGCAACAGATGGTCTGGTCCCCACAGAGCCCTCATCTCAACATGATCCAGTCAGTCTGGGAGGACATGCAGAGACAGTCAAAGTCTGCAGAAGAACTGTGGCCAGTTTGGAAGAACCTACCAACCTCTACCTTAAACTGCATGCAAGTTTGCATAAGAGAATCGATGCTGTTTTAAAGACGAAGGGTGGGCCCACCAAATATTGATCTGATGGAGGTTTTTTTGTCTACTGCACTTTTTAGAAGGTTTATTGATTAATAAGTGTTCATGGCATCATTTCTGGAACCATCCTCGCTTTATAGCATTTTTCCAATAGGCGCCTAAGACTTTTGCACAGTACTGTATGACAAAAGAAAGATGAACTGTGAGCACTGCGGTACCTCTGCGAAGCGCCAGTTCCCACCCCACAGGCCACCGAGGTCCCGGCGAGGAACACCGGACAGCACCTCAACACAGGCGACAACAGGAGCTCCGGTCACACGGTGCCACTGCGACGCACAACGTGGCAATGTAAACTGTCACCTTACTTTTTGTTTGCTGGAGGCAGCATTGAACTCCTGTGGTCTTTCTTGGCTTGTTTGGGCGACTGAAAAGCAAGAACAAAAGCAGCACAACATTAGACTGTGAAAACACACCACGTCTGCTTGCTGTGCCCAGGGTGACGCTTCCCACCACCTGCTGACGGCAGCGCAGAAGCGGTAAAAAACACGGCCGCCGTCACACCAACGGGGCGTGACTTTCCCAGCAGCAGACTGCATAAACGGAAGATGCTGGAAAACCGCTTACAGCTAAGCTGAAGGAACCGCAGGTGTCGTCCAGGATGTCTTCAAGAAGAGCGTCGATGTCTCCGGGGTCAGCACTTTCTCCAGGTGAACCTTCCTTAGCTCTGAAATAAGAGGCAGGAGGTCAGTGTTCAGTGTCCCGTCTGACACTGGCGCACAGCTCCCATCGTCTTCTTGAGAAACGGTTAAGGCACCGGCCCGGGGTGCGAGAGCACAACGCAGGGGCGACACACTTGGCGTCTAGAAAAGACGGCGACGATGAGAAAAGTTTCAGAAGAACAAGGACAACCGACCACGGCTGAACCACGTGGACACACTCCTCACAACAGGAAGAACACGAGTGGAGGACAGAACTTTCTGGAATGATTCTGTAAAGTATAAGCGGGCAAGAAAAGTTTTTAAAGCACTTTACTACAACCTCAAACACAGCAGTGAGCCTCGAAATCACCACCTTCAGGTTCGCTACTCTCCCATCCTTAGTCTTACTCAGGTCACGATACCCCAATAACCCGGACAAATACCACCTTTTCCCACGTCTCCTTTACACTTTTCCCCACATTTCCACCCCGCCGTGCGGGCAAAGTGCGGTTATCCACAACAGACTTACGTTCCCAGTCAAACAAAGGCGGAAAAGCCAGAAGTTACTGCGGTAAACTAGGAATTCTGCATGTTCTCCAGTGAGGACTGCGGCGAAACAGGGACTTTATTCCCGGGCTTTGGCGCCATGGTCGCGTGCAGGCGACCACCGTTAGCTTAGCGATGCTAAGTGTTTCCACACAGTACCGCTCGGTCCTGCCTCTGCCGCGCGGCTCCTGGCTGCTCCCCGACGGCCGCCCACCGTCCCTCACACGGCCGGTCGCAGGGGAACCGCGGCAGAACTTCGACTCCACTTCGTCCAGCAACTCGTCCAGGTCGTCCGCCATCTTTAAACGCCGCCCGCCAACATCCGCACGGTTGTCGGTTGCTAGGACGCGGCGTGCGTGCGCGCGCACGTGGCCACCCAGACGCCGGAGGCGCGCACGTCACCGTCCTGCCGCATACGGCGCCTGTAGCTGCTCATTTACCCCAGTAACCGTACAAATGGGAGTATTTTTAACTCCGTTTTTATTCATTTTTCACTTTTACACGTTAAGTTCCCTCGGTGCGAAAAACGCTGCTGACGTAACGCGTCTGATCTTCCACCTGCGAGTCAGTTCCACACAGTAAACATCTTTACAGGGAAATAATAGAGGTATTTATAGCTTGAAATATTTAACAATTTTGAAGTATTATGACTTTTTTAGTCATAGGGAGTCGTAGTCGGCAGGATTCGAACCTGCGCGGGGAGACCCCAATGGATTTCTAGTCCATCGCCTTAACCACTCGGCCACGACTACTGCTGCGTCGTGACCCCCCCGGACCACCACACACAGGTTAACGCGGCGACGAGAAATAACTCCTAAAGATTCAGCTCCGTCCTCCACAGCCAGAGGCAGGATGGAGGGGAAAATAAAAGAATAAAAAAGAGGACCAGCAAACTGTAACAAAAAATAAATGCACTGTTACTAGTAAAATCGACTGAGAGACGTGTGTGTGTTTTGTAAAACATATCTTAAAAACACACACACCTACATCATCCTACAAACGGGTGTCGGTAGGCAGTTGTGTGCGGCGTTGTGCTCCTGCAGGTGAAGAGATGCCACATTCATTCTGCTGACATCACCCCCTCAGATTGGGCTGCGAGGTGGGACAGTGCAGGCTACCGTAGTAAAGTAAGGTAAAGTACCGTGATGCTGCGTTCAGAGCCACTTAGACCTGACATCTTGTCCACTCTGGTGGTCATTTGGGCAGTGACTGGGCCTCTAACCCGTGCGCACAGTCGTGTGCATAAACAGCCACGTGTGCCTAATAAAGTGGCCACTGAGTGCACCTACTCAGCTACATTCTCCCATCTCAGGTTTCCATCGCTTTCCACAGTAAAGCGTGAGAAACGGCCGTGTTCGGCGGCGTCCCGGGCTTCTCAGCGGCTCCGCGGGGGGTGCAGCTCCCAGGCGACCCTGATATTTCCTTTCCCCCCCCCCCCCGCTGTGCGTCCGCCGCCCCAAGTCCACGCCGAATTCTCCACCACCCCGAGGAGAGCAGCGGCTNATTTCCCCCCCCCCCCCCCCCCGCTGTGCGTCCGCCGCCCCAAGTCCACGCCGAATTCTCCACCACCCCGAGGAGAGCAGCGGCTCCGGGCCGGGCTGCCGGGGAAGGAGGCTGCGGGAGGGGAGTCTGGCGACGGGTCTGAAGAGTATTTACACCCCGGCGGCCGGCGGGACCCTCTTCTGCTCACGCTAATGAGGCAGCCGCGTGAGCCGGGCCGTGTTTTTCCTGGCGCGGCGGCTGCGCTCGTAGGCACACGTCCCCCCGCTTGTCCAGCGGTAGCCCAGTGCAAACGATAAATAAGAGGAAATACATCATCCCTTTTAATTTGCGCGCCAGCGGAGGCCCTGCCAAAGCTAACACACCGCAGCGGCGGTAATGAGCGCCCGACTCGCGTAGCGTTTCGCCGAGCATGACTTCACGCCGCTCTCGCTGAGCTCACGCGGAGGCCCTGGGCCCGGCGAGCGGTTAGCGACCACGCCGCGCGGGGGGTGTGAGCGCGCTGCGTGACATCTGCGTGTTGTTGGATTTCCCGCCGGTTCCTCCCGTGTCGACTGGTGTCGCGCGGCTCGTGGCTCACAGGTCCATCCGCGCCGCAGGCCGCGCCGAGTCGCCTCCTCCAGGGTGTGACTCTCTTTCCAGGAGACCTTCTTCCTCAGGAGTCACGGATGGTCTCCGGTCAGACTGACGCACAACTGAGAGCAAACAGACGCGGGCCGACACCAAAGGAGATGATGTGGGTGTGACGCCACCGTGTTGCTGGTTTACATCCTTGTAGGAGTGAGAGTCCAACAGCAAATACGTAGCTGTGACAAGGTCAGGAGAGGATGTGTTTGAATGATGGGAGGGACTCAGCACCACTGAGGGATGCGGGGACAGAACTGAGAACTGACCGGAGCCGGGGGTCCAGAGGTGGAGGGGCTCAGCACTCTTGCTGGTTATTTGCCCAGTTTGCAGAGATCAGTGACCAGACCTGCTTTCTGCAGTGATGTGGGGGGGGGGGTCTGAGGGGCTCCACGATGGCCAGGAGGGGTTTAGCACAGCATTGTGGGTAGCAGCACGTGCGACTGCTCCCATCGGGGATTTAAAGCAAAGCGCGGCGAGCGGCTGTGCAGGCGGAGCTGGCACTCGGTTTGGCGGATTTACTGACCACCTCCTCACCTTTTCCTCAGGTGGGTCGTGAGCTGATGGGCTTCCCATAATGCCTAGCTGATCTGCTGTAGGCTTCGGGAGCAAAAACAAAGGATGACTGAGGTCAGGACAAAGCACCCAGGAACGCGTTCAGGTTCAGCTGTATTTTCCAAGCAGCTGCCCGACATCTAGTGTTTTATTTAAACTGTGTTCAGTGTGAAGGATTTCAACAAATGTACTTTTCACTAATAAAGTTTATTTGCAAGAAAGAAGGATCGAAACACTGGGGTTGTGAATTAGTGTGGAAAAGCGACAGGTGTTACATTTAGGAAATCTCAGCTCCGGTGGGGAGTCTCTCTGGGGGTGTAAAATGAAACACCCCGATGTGAAACTCGACCGACATTCTAGCAGATATTTAACTTCAGTTCATTTAATTTTGCTGAAACCTTCATATGTTCATGTTTTGCAGAGCGACGGCAAAATTATTCCGTGACAAAACTGAAGTCGGCCTTCAAATGAACTTTTCTGTTCACGTCTTTCCAGGTTTCCTTTAATTATTTCAGTTTTCACACTTTATAACTTCCAGTTAGTCTCATACTGCGGTTCAAGTTTTATTTGTTTTTTTTTTGTAGCTCAACGATGGAAGTGAAATTGGGATCACAATGAGAAACGGAGTCAAGGTTGCTGGCGATGGTTTTGTTTCTTTCCAGCTGTTCTGTGAGCTTTTTGAGTCTAATTGGTGGAAAATGGTTTTTATGAACTTCAGTCACTGACCGGTTTCTGATGGTGTTTCTGCTCGAACCTCCAAAACGCCCGCAAAGCCGCTGCTGTTTCACTCGGAAACCCGCCGCTAGGGGGCGCTAAGCGGCACCGCTGCCTCGTCCTGACGGTTCAGGTGAGGCATTCAGGTGTTCAGAGACCCCCCCCGCCCCCCCTCGCCGCCCCCCAGGGGACCTGTACAACCGGCTGCAGTTACAGACACACGCCTGCAGGTGGCATCGCACGACAGTTAATATGATGCACATCAGCGATCCAAACAAGCGGGTGTAAAACGGGGTGTAAAACGGGGTGTAACGGGTGGGTGGGGGGGGGTGAAAGCCGAGTTTCTCACGGGTCGCATCTGCACAGCCTAAGTTCTCCTTAACTACTTAACTGGGGATATTTCTCACTTGTTGCGAAAGAGGATGAAAAGTGCAGCTGCTCTGCTGCCGACTTCATTATTATTAACATCACTGGTCTGACACTTTTCTCCAACTGCCATGTTTGCACAACTAAGCTAATTTACACTGTTTTACCCACTGATACCAGGTAAATACCTTGACCAAGGACACCATGGGGTGAGGCACCTGTTTGCCTGCAGTTTGGATCTTCTCCCCATCTTCATGTGGGTTCAGTCCAAAGGGATCTGTCTCAGTTGGCTTGGTCACTGTGTGTGTGTGTGTGAGTGGCCTGTAATGGACAGGTGTCCCACCCAGGCTGCACTGCATAAGTGGTCATTGATAAAAGATGGATGGATGAACTTCCCAGACCACCTGAGAAATGGACCCGGGTTCAAATATAAAAGAGAGACCAAGATGGTCAAACTGAAAAACCAGGTTTTAGCAGGAAAGGAGTTTTGAAAACTGAGCCTCTCAGGATTTCACATGTACAAGCTCTGAGAAAGAGTTACCGGAGCAGGCTTTCTCTCTCTCTCTCACACACACACACACACACACACACACACACCCAGCCGGCACCCCTTTCTGGAGCCTCCCGGCCGCCGTCACAGCAATCTGCACACAGCTGTCAAAACTCCCTCAGTTCCCAAGCGATGACGCTGAGGGCTGGGCAGGGTAGACCCCGCCAGGTCGCCGCGAGAGCTCAGCATCATGGCGGCTTGGAGATCAACTCGTCAGACTGACCCCCACCCCGTCCACCGACACACACACACACACACACACACACACACACACACACACACAACATCTCACACTGGCTCCATCACAAGGGCCAGCAGCTCCCAGCAAAAACACAAATCAGATGTTGCAGTTCCACCAGCATGTTCTCTACAGCCAAACTCTGTTTGCACCCTGCAGGTAAAACCGCGGTAATCCTGAACATGTACCACAACACACATCCCAGCACAGCCAGACACCCCCCCTCCCCTTTCTCTGGGCCAGCAGGTGGCGCAGCGGTCAGAAGTGTCACCTTATAACCAAAACATGGCCTTGATCAAAGTCGTGAGCCGATGTTTAGACGGTAAATCAGAGTAAGTAGCTGAGTGTGGATAAAGGTGGCAGATAAAGGTAGAAATAATCTGCACAGAGATTCCTGTTGGCTGCGGTGCCACTGTGAGGATGTGCACTTTGCCGGTTCCAAGTTACCGCGGAGACTCTGGGAAACAGATAAAAGTCGGCTCTAAAGTCCGCAAAGGCCGTGTATCTGCGAACGGGAAGCGCGTGAGGGGCGCTGATGTTGACATTTACTGACGTGCGACCGGCTGTAAAACCCCCAGTCTTATGGCCCCGGCTGCTGCTATCGTGATAAAGGTTCAGGAAGCGCTCGAGCGCGTCTGAAATCCCCGTGAGGATGTGCTGTGCTGGACGACGCTTCCCCCCGGGACCTGGACACCTTTTCCTGGTTCACTCCAGGTTATGCTAACATCTGGTCCCCTCGGTCCTGTGATCAGAAGGTCTTGGGCTTGAGTCTCCGCTGTGCCGGACCGGTGCTGGGAAAACTACCCTGCTGCAAAAATGTGTCAATAATTTTACCTAAATCAGCATAAAAGCCTGACGCTGTCAAAAGAAGGTTTATTTTGGGGTAAATTAAAAAGCTCATTTACCTTTAAACATCTCCACTTGTCTGTGTTTGACTGACAGTTGAACTCCCAAAATGATCATAGAGGAGTGAATCCCAGCCGAGGCGGCTGGACATCAAAATGTCGGAGTCTCCTGGTGGCAAAGCTGTCGGGACGTGCGTGAAGGAGAGAGGGTCCGGACCCGGCCCTCCGCTGCGGGAAGCAGCAGCGTTGCGGTTTCACAGTTTTTCAGCATTTTGAACACTTAGCAACCGTGCAGTGGCTGGGGGGGTGAGTAAACCTGCAGGGAACTGAGAAACGCGCAGTGGTCCGCTTTTGGCGCCAGGCCAGTATAAACGGTGGCCTCAGGTGACCAGGAGCTCTGGCAGGGGCTGTTTTTCCACCCACTTAACCCCCCCCCCCCCAGCCTCACTTCTTCCCTTCAATGTCCACTGTCGTGGAGCATCACCATGGAAACGTCGCTCTTAGCCCTGCGGCCCCTGTACAGGTGGCTCGGTTACCTGGGGGCCGCGGGGCTGTGCCAAAAGGAAGCGGAAACTTTCAGATTCCCTCCCTGCCGGTGCTCGGCTACAGCGCAGGGCCAGAGTCGGAGCTCCGTTAATAAAAGTGCCGGTGGCCGCCTCTGCCGCCATAAATCGACAAGACGGAAATGGACTCTTTCTTTTACACGGGACCCTCCTCTGGCCCGTTGCCCGTCAGTCACGTGTTTTATAGACAGGCAGTAGAGTCCATGAAGAATTATGGCTGCAGTGTTTTATATGAGGCCTCTAACAGCTGAGAGGGAACGAAGGATAGATAGACAGACAGACGGACAGACACCACCTTGGGGGGGGCGGGATTAAACCCCCTTTTTAAGGAACAATTGCCTTAATCGCACAATTAAGAGCTCAGGTCAAGTGAGCAGCCGAGGACCCTGAAGAACCAGAGCTGAGGATCCTGGGCACGTGCTTGGTTCCACAGTAGGGGGTCACCTGAGGTCGGCCAGGTGGGGTGGCTGGAGGGGGGCAGGTGAGGAACCGAGCTCCAGGACGGCAGGTGAGCAGCACAGTGGACCGGACTGGAGGGACAGCATATCTGAGTCTCCTTAACCGCTTGGCTGAGATTTCAGCTCCTGGTCAGAGCCGTGGCCTTTAGGGGCAAAGGGTCTGGGTTTGAGTCCCCGTGCCTTGGGTCAAGGTACTTAGTATGAAGAGGCAGTCGAGACGACCCAGCTGTAAGGGGGGAAGGGGTCACTGCAAAACGGTTCAAAGACCTAAAGCTGGTACCAAAACACTAGATTTGAGGCCGCAGTTGTTCCTTTCCGGCAAGGTGCCCACCTTCCCTCGGTGCGACCGTCACGCTGCAACTGCCTGAGCTCGGAGGATGAGGAAAAGGAGCGAACAGATGCGGAGGAGCGGGGCCGCTGACAGCTCCGGTGGTCTCGTCGCCCGGACGCCCGCCGGCCGCGCCCACCTCCCATTTGAGAGCGGATCCGTCGCGGCGCCGCCAGCAGGCCTGCTGCTCGAGGAGGGAGTCGGCGCTCCCCAGATCTTGGGTGGAGGCCCGTGATCGCTCCCAGATGCTATTAGAACAGATTGCAGGGACTCGCTAACAGCTGCCATCTTTTCGACGAATTTCGGAGGCCTTTTTGTTTGGGGGGAATTACTCACTAATGCCATGAGAGACAAAGACTAATGTGACAACTCAGGATGTCCGCAGCGCAAGTGGCACCGCCTGGGAACCGTAATCTTCTCCGCTGTCGGACTAAGCGCCAGGGCCTGGCCCACCACGAAGGATATTTTATGCTCTGCACGTGTCATTCTGTTCCTCTTTTCAACACGTATTTCTGGCTCCGGCTCAGGACAGCTCCTCAGGGGTACGTTAGACCATCGGGAAACTTGGCTCTGGCTCCTTTTTTTGTCCGCTGAGCACTTTCTCTCTGCTTTTACGTTGATGTTAACTTTGTTTATGGATGAGGGGGATAATTGATTTGACCGAGAGCCCAGGATTTACTCACGCTGGCCGACACGCCCGGCGATATGAAAGGAAGCTGCGTTCCGGTGCGGAGCCCTAAACTGACTCAAGGCTGATTTGTCACACGAATGAAATGTCCTCTGCTGCTCCGGCTGCAGTCACGCTCTGACGCGGCTCTCTGCCCCGCAGTCCGTCACGGTTCGACCCCGACGTCCCACCTGAACCCGACGCCGTCCCTCACGGCAGCGGTGCGTCGAAACAGTCATCACACATGAGCAGATGTCGCACCGGTTCTGGCGAGAAGCGCGGGGACAGTCGCCCGCAGCTTTGCATCGACACTCCGAGATGCCCTTTCTTCTTACCGTAGTACAGCAACGATAAAAATCAGATAAATCTGTTAAGCCAGATTTGTGTTTTACTTCCTTTTCATCTTCAAAACGTTCTGCACCTTACAGCATCACTTTGTGGTTAAAACACCTCGGATCATCCCCTCGTACCCTTGATCGAGGTACTAACTCAGTCAAAACTACTTTGCTGCCGAAATGGCTAAATCCGTGTTTGTTTCTCAAGTACAAATGTAAGATTTTGCATCGACAAATAATGATTAATAACGATAGTATTTAACTGGATTGCAGTAGATATTGCACCGGCGTGTTTATTGACTGCGTTCAGGGATGTAGGTTCAACTCTCCATTCTCTCCAGTTACAGGTCTGATAAGTCATTTCTCTGCAGGGGAAAGAATGAGGCCAGAAAACACGTTCGGTCCTCATTTTCGGAGCAGTTCCACGTCTTCCTGGCTGCTTTTCCGCTGCCCAAAGAGGCCAGCGGGTGGCGCAGCGTTTAAAGAGGCTGAGCGGCGGCCTGCTGCTCGAGGCCCAGACAGCTCCTGGCCGGTGACGCCTCAAGCGGCCCGTAGAGGGCAGCGTTCGCTCTCGGCTCTGAACGCAGGCGCAGGTGAGGGTCAGGCTGCCCGTGGGTGGCGGTTTGAGGTCTTCTGCCCGCGGCGTTGCCACTTTTCCGCTCTTTAGCTCTATCGAAACCCCCCGGTCCGCAGGACGCGGCTGACAGGCGTCGCGGCGGACGCTCGCGACACGCAGGACCCGTGTAAAGCGGGACGAGAACCAAACACTTAGCGGACACTAATGCAGTCGCTGAGCCGCAGCGTAAACAGGATTTCCCACATGAAAGTGCCGCCTGTGGCTCTGAGCCCACTTGAAGAGGCAATGCTGACCGCTCTGGGCCCCGACTGCCCGTTTTTACTTTGTTGTTTAAATTTCTGGATTTGCGTTAAACTGTCCACTGGCTTAAATGGACGCCTTTATTTTCTTCCCACGGCAGCTGTTAAAATGCACTTTGTCCCACTGTGAAACAGCAGGTTGTGTGAGACTTAAGGAGACAAACCCGGCGGTTCCGGGGGGCCGACTTCTTCCCGCTTCCCAGGCTGCTTTACTCAGCTGGGCCGCGGTGGGACGAGCAGCGCCTGCTTCTGCCCCAGACGGTTCCTGTCTCATCGGCGGGACGTATGGCTTCTGTCAGAAAGGCCTGTCGTTGGGCTCAAGTGTGGCTGTCGTTCCCGTCCGCCTGCCTCCCTCTCCGTCCTCCCGGGCAGACGCCCCCGGGCAGATGCCGCTGCAGTGGGGAAAACCTGGGGGCCGCGTCAGTCGCACGTTACCGGCAGGCGTGAGACAATGAGGCGCTTGCCACGGGGGGGGGGGTTCCATGTTAATGGGATTGCGGTCGGGGACGGAGCCCCTGCTGGGAAAACGCTGGAAACAGAGCATTACGTCCATCACACCGAACGCTTGTCGTGACTAACTGGCATCCCGGCTAAAATGGTGAAAATCACTCAACAGGCCCCCCTTATTCTATATATTTAATGCGATTAAATAATTAAATTTCATTAATACATAATAAATAAATCCAGTGATGAATTTAGTCCAGTCGCACAGTAAAGAAATACAGCGATTATTTTGGCAACGCATTTCTAGATCTTTTCAGAACGGAGAAAATTGTCCATTTTATTCGCTGGCGTCACAGTGTTTAAACAGAAGACTGACAAGCAGATCTGTGTTTTCCACAGATGCCTGGCTGGCCCTCGGTGGACGTGTGTGTGTGCGGGACGGAGACAGAAGCCGCTCAGCCTTGTGGGTAAAATCCCCGCCGTACCACCCGGTGACCTCCTCCCCAGGCCGCCGCGTGGGGATTAAAGGTGAACCCGGGGCCAGACTGGCTGCCCAGTCAGAAACGCTGAGCGTCAACCTCCGACTTCTGCTTTTTAACCACTTCACCTCCTGTTTTCTCAGCTGGGGGGGCTGCAGGTCCTCTTCCTCCTCACACCTGGGCGCATCACACACCCACCTCCAGAAGACCTAACCCAAACCACCAGGAGGCTGACCAGGGTGGTCCAATCCCCGGCGGCGTCCAGGTAGCTCCACCTCAGCCCATCCAGCTCTGCTTATGCAGCAAATCGATTATATTGCACACCTCTTCATTCACTCATCCATTCATTCTTTCATTCATTCACCGAAACACGGCCTGCTTTTGGTGCCGTTCTTTGGCTGCGGTTTGGTCACCTGTCACCAAAGGTCTGACTTTACACAAGATATACTAATACAAACAGACGTACAGTATAATATTATGTATAATACACACGACTTCCTGCATTATTGTGTAACTGTCAGCACAGCTACAACTTGCCCTCTTTTTAGATGTTATATTCAAGAATATATTTATGACAGTGAGACACATTCATGCCTGTTTAAGCAACATTTCACTGAGCTGTGGTGGTTTCAGCGGCTCGCGCTAATGTGGACTCCCCCCCCCCCCACTTAAGAGGCTGTGGGTCTTTACCCGGGACCGGGAGGCATTCGCATGGCGTTCAGCACCAGGGGTCCGGCACACTGTGCCGAGTTAAACTTAGCAGAAGAAAGACTCCCGCCTGGTGCTGATAACACCTGATAGGAGCTCCAGCTAAACAAACAAGACGTGGAAGAATGAGCCGGGAAAGCAGGAGCACCTCGGGTTCTGTAGCGCCAGGCCGGACCGCGGTCCGCTGTCGGGCGCGGGTGACACGGTCTCTCCGTTAGCCACGTGGAAGCTCTGCGGCTTTGGAAGAGCTGCCGAGAGTTTTCCGAAGGCCTCCTTTACACAACACGGCCTTTCAAGCGAGAAGTTTTACGGCTGCATTATCAGGGCCCCCCGGTGAGAAAACGCGGCATTTAGTTGCCAAATGAAGCACATTTGTTGCGTTTTGTAAGTCTGCTGACTCAGGAATATGGTGAATTAACAGAAAGAAACGCGGGGAGCCGAGGATCCTGCCAATGCTTTCCTGCAGAGGCCCGGATAATATTTGCAGTCCATTATGGAGCAGACTGGTGGTGGGGGGGGGGGGGGGGGG
>UFQX01000872.1:512176-644676 GCA_900497675.1 Arapaima gigas | reverse complement strand
AGTCGGGGTCGACCTACCGTAGTAAAACTGAGTAACGGTAACGACGCACCGGGGTCTGACGCGGCCGGGGTGAGAACCACTGGCCTGTGGGTCACTTTCCAGACCGAAACCCCCTTAAATCTGCATCCCGGATTCCTGCTGCCTTCGACATCCTTTATTTGTTCACTTAAACACAAACACAGCGAGGACTCAAACGCACGCGGACGACCGGGGAAAACCTGCACCCTGCTGTGTGTGTGTGTGTGTGTGTGTGTGTGTGTGTGTGTGTGTGTGTGAAACGTCGGGGTCTAATCTCTGAAGGGACGCTATCTGAGGAATGCAGGAAGGGGGACAATTAAACGCTGAAAAGAAGTGCAGCTTAACAAACAGTTGTTTGTTGCCATCTGGCAGGAGTCCGCAGCGGGGTCCCGGGAGCGAGAGGCGCGAGGTAACGGCTCCTGGCCGCCCGCGGGACGCGAACCCCGTGGGTTTAACCTTTAGCAGGGGCTAACAGGGCCCAGCCTCACACCCGGGGTTCAGGGAGAGTTACAGAGGTGTAATGAAGCGTCAGCCACCCTCATCGCTGCGGCGCTAACTTCACGGCGATGGCAGGGGGGGTCTCTTATCTCGGTGACAGTTTCACTTTTGCCTCGACCCCCGGCGGCCGACGGACACCTCCAGCGACTGCCGGCGGAGCTAATGAAGCGCTTCCCCCCCGACCCAGAGCGGCCGGCTTCCTCCCGCTAATCCCGGCCGGCACAATGGCCGCCCCCCGCGCCGGGCCGCTGCCGATGGGCCGCTGATAAGACCGCCTGGAATTCCTGTCTGGGTGTTCTGGCGGTGACCTGGGTGGCGGGGGGCGCCGGTGGAGATCACTCAGCACTCGACTCAATAACGCGCCCGGTGCTCCTCCTTCCCCTTTACTTTCGTTTCAGAGCGCAGCCCCCTTTCATCCCCCCTCCGTGCCGCTCTCTTTTCCAGGGTGCAGGTAATAAAAAGGAGGGAAGGAGGAAAAGGCGGAACTATTTACCTGCCGCTTAAACGCGTAATTCTGCTTCAGCAAAGGACTCGGATTATTTCTTTGCCCTTCTAATGCTGGAGGCAAACAATGTGATGTGAGCGCTAATCCCACTTAGGGGAAACTCTTTTGAAAAGTATTTTTAATTGCTTTTAACAACCTAAAAAAAAAACAAGTCCAGGTATTTTAGCAGGTAATGCTGCTTCCTGTGGACCTGAAGGGCCTGGGTTTAAATCCCACGTTCCTCTCTAATAAGTTCACCCCGAGTTAGCAGAACAGAAGCTCTTCTGCTGTACAAATGGCTGAGTCAATATAAGAAGCTCGGAGCTGTAAGGAGCCTTGGAAAAAGGTGTCAGGAATAAACGCCCAGAACTGGCCAGGAAACACACCCGCCTCCGCGGTTACGAGAAACTTTTCACCCGTCGTACGCAATTTATTTTTCTCTCCGCGCTCCGTTTTGGAACAAAGTCACGAGCTCAACAGTCTTCCCTCGCTTTTCTTAGCACCGAGTAAGAAATGAGGCGTCGAGTTTTTTTTTTTTGCCCGGTTCTGTGCGTCTCGGCCCCTCCGCGGCAGGGCCCGGCGAGCGCGGGGACCTTCCGAACGGCGGGGCACCGGCGCGCCGCCGAGAGCCCGGACCGTGAGCCACGCGCCGGGCCCCGAAGACAAACCCGCCAAAAAGGCGCTCGTTTTTCTTCTGTAAACAGCAAAGCCGGGGAATTCTGCCGGAAAAAAAAGAAGTATTTTGCGAAGATCTGCCTTTCCTCAGACGCTGATCCCTGGTAAACAGGAAAAATCATTTGTTTTCATGAAAAATACCTCTGGGCCATTTATCAAGCGCATGACAGAGCGCAGAAAACACGCGAAACGCTCCCTCGTCCGCTTAAAAGTGTCCTTCTGAAACTTTACCCCGAAGCTGCGGCTCGAATGACCGAAAAGATGGCTTGCAGATATTTGAAAAGAAAAATAAATGTAAAAGTGGTTAAGTAATGCTGAGGGGGGGGGCGGAGCCAAGAGGGACGGAATGCTCCTCGGCTTTTTTCACGGCCGGGGTTTATGCGCCAGGTGACCCCGGGGTCGCCCGCCGCTCTGGGCTCAAAACTATTAATTGAAGCGAAGGTGCGGCGCAGAGTCCCCGCTTAGCCGAGGCGTTGGCGGCTTTTTTTTTACTTCCCCGCACAGGTGTATCCGGTTCCCCGTTTAGCACGTGAGCCGAGCGGAAGTGACAGGTACAAAGTCGGCGAAGCGGTCTGGACCAGGCTGTGGTCAGGGTGGGAAACCGGCGTGCTCCTCTGAGACGTCACCAGTACGTTCCCGAAAGTTCCGCGCCGGAACAGAACGGGATCCTGTCCCGACAAGATGGAGACAAAACCGACATCTTCAGTGAACAAACCGAAGCAACTGCAAGATCTTTTAACCAATTCCTGCTTTTGCGCTTCGTTTGAAGGACCAGAAAGAAATAAATTGCTGGTCTCCGTTCCAGACAGCAGACGCAGAATAGCGACTACAGCGGCGAACGTGACTCCGACTGTTTACTTTTTGCATCTGAACTGAGAGTTGGGTTTTGAATTAGAAAAAAGGGTCAAGAGCAGTTGAGTGTGGAAGTGGAAACATCTACATGTACGTGAAGCGTCAGGCAGGGCGGGGCTGGGGTTGCTGGTGAAGGAGACCAAAAACCGGCCGTTTTCCCAAGCGCCTTCGGGTGACCCCACACGGCTCCCGTGGGCCGCTCTATCTCCCCTGGAGTCTGACGTGTGGATCGAGGTGCAGCTTTTCACCGAAGGTCTCCTGAGGTCCCGGCTTGAGTCCTTTCTTTGGAACCGGTTGCCTGTTTATGTTCTCCCTCCCCGAAAGCTCAGGTCGCTCCTGCGCGTGGAACAGAAACACGGCGTCGCTGCTGGAGCGGAACGGCTGCGCCGAAGGGACATTTTTACTGCCGTTAGCTTTAGCAATTAGCGCAGAGCCTGAGTCACCGGCGGGGAAGCGCGGCCAACGCTCCTGCTCAGCGTCACGGGGGCAGCTGACAGCTGTAATGACCCCCCCCGGCCGGCACTTAGCGCTCCGGGCACGAGGGTTCAAAACCCGGGCCGGGGACGAGCCAGCGCCGCAGCCCTCTGTGGTGGAGGGGGGAGGAGGAGCAGGGAAAAGAGCCTGTCGAGGGTCAGCGGGGGAGTCGTAGTTAAGCTCAGACTCCAGACGCATCTCAAAAAAGGCAGTCGGGTTCTTAATCTCATTTATTAACTCTGATCTACACAGCAGGGAAAGTCGGTTCAGGGTAAATCCCCCTGATCAACTGAACCGCAGCCAGAAGCGGGATGCGAACCTGCAACCTCCTGGGCTGCACTAACACCACCTGCTGCTCCCACCAAACTGCTCGACGTGCAAAGAGAAAAGCAACAAGCGGCATTTTTTCCCCCTGCCATCATTTGAAGGCCACCGATCTGGTGTTTGAGTAACTGATCGTGACGGGACCCCCCCCCACCCCGTCCCCCCGGGGTCAGACTCCTATATACAATGAATAATTCAATATTCATATCAGTCAACAGGTTAACATATCATCAAAGCAACATTATTCCATACATATGTAACGCGAGACTCCTCATCCCCCCTCCTGCCCGTGCTGACACACACACACACACACACACACACACAGAGAAAGGGGTAAAAAGCAGCTGCCCCTCCCCCGCCGAGCGGCCTGTTCTCACAGGTAAGCGGAGACAGTCAGAGGACAGCGGCGGCTGCACCCCACTGCAGGGGGTGTAGGATTTTCGTTCCTTTTCATCCTTCCTTTCTCAGAGCCACCCGCACGGTGACCGCACGTCGGGGCCCTCGGGGTCCGACTCCGCTGGCTCGGCTCTCGCGCCGCGGGTCACGCCGTGAACGTCGATCATCGACGCCGCGCGCGGCTCTGGCAGCCGAGCCGAGAGCCGTTTCACGTTCCGTGAAGTTCACACCAGCCCCCCCCAGGGAGCTCCGCTGAAGGTGGACGTGATGCCCGGCTACGCTGGAAGCACGGCGCTCCGCCAGCTGTGGGGGCAACGCCGGCTTTAGCGAGATATTTCAGAGATGTGAGTTTTCCCCGCGAGCCGAGCCGCACGGTTAACCATCATTAACCCTTATTTACCCACATACTGTCCATCCATCCATCCGTTGTCCTCCGTCGCTTGTCTCGCTCAGGCTTTAGCCTGAAACACGTCTGTGGGAGGAAACCAGAGCGCCCAGAACAAATTTTTATATAATCCCGCAATTATTATTACTGACAATAATTCATCTGGCTGCTTAACCCATAGTGATTTACAGTGTCGGGTTTTACGCTGAACTCGTTCACCCGTTTGCACAGCAGGGTAAGTTCCACTGCGCCCATTCGACCGAGGGCCCTACAGCAGGAGCTGGGATCTGAACCCATGTCCTTAGATTAGAAGAAAAGTTTATTGATGCCGGTGGAAACTGCAGAAGGTTACAGTGACAGAGACCGTTCGCGTGTCGACGAGTAATAAAACAAAACATAAAGCAAGAAATGAAACAAATAGAACAAAGGAAATAAAAGTAGCGCAGAGGAACTTGAGTACAGCTCCAACCACCACGCCCCCTGCTGGTTTCCGCCTGTCTGTACACACTCTGGCAGAGACCCCCAGCCGGTGAAAGGGCAGCGACAAGCTGGGTGTGTGGGACACGGTAAGGAGAAGGTTCCTCCTGCCGTCTGGTGTGAGTTAAGGGAGTCGGATGTGCTGTTGGAATGTAGATAAATTCCACTCAGGCCCCCGAGCCGTAGTTCCCGGCTGCGAGCGAAGCCGAGTCCGCAGGTGCCGCCCGGTCGCCCGGCGCGTTGGGTTAGAAAGGCACAATGACGCGGTCCGGCGGGCCGCACAAACGGAGGCGCTGACCGCCGCCCCCCCCTGTGTGTTTATGTAAGACTTTCTGTCAAAACACGTAAAAAAAGACAAATGTAGCTAATTAAAAGGACATTTCTTTGGTAGCCCGCCGGTGTAATGGATACCTCATCGGGGGTCTCGGGGCGCTGCAGATTGAGTTTGACGCTCCGGGTTTCGAGTGTTTCCACGGCGCGACTGACAGACGTTCTCCGGACAGGAAAGAAGCTTTACGGCGCCGTTCCCACCCCGCCGCGCCGCGGGGGGACCACCTGCTCCACCCCGGTTACAAACACGCAAACACACTCGTCCCCCGGCTCTTATCGGAGTCGGAGTGATTCGAGGTGTGAAATTTTAATGACGACCAACCATCTTGTGCCGTCTTGGAGAGCGGAGGTGTCGTCCGGGGCGTTTGTGAGGCGTCTCGGTGTTGGGCAATGAGATCCTTTTTGAAACTGTGCAACTGTGAGATGTTTTAGAAACGCCTCATTTTGTCAGATGTTCTGGAACTCGGTGAGTGTTTTGCTTTTGTGAATTTGGGGTTTCTGCACTACGGTGATGTCTGTCTGACGTATGTGACATTTCATGGAAGTAAATAAAGGAGGTTAAACAAGAAAAGGGGATTGGAAACGATCACCAGCGGTTTTGTTTTTCCCAGAGCTCCGCTGAAGACCTCCTGGACTCCGGGACACAAGGTGTAGCTCTCTTGTTGTGTCACTTGCTGTCGTCGGAGATGCTTGTGAGAGGAATCCTCAGACCTCCTGAGCTTTGTGGCCGATCTCCAAGGCACACGGTCCATGTGGACAACCATCTGAGCTTCTCTGCTCCGAAAGGTGGCCGATGACCCCTGGGACAAGGGGGGGGGTAGTTTCCTTCAACTTCTGGAGTTCTAGAGAATCCCAGTCATTTGACTGCAGATTAAATAGCAGGTTTGAAAAAACCAACCATCTCCTCAAGACTGCAGTGGAGAGAAGAGGATGTCAGACGATCATGCCGTTTGGGGGCGACAGAAGGGGGGGGGGGGACTGCAGCACACACAGCATGTCGCATCTCACGGGGGGCCCACTGTAGGGATCCAGGGAAACTTCTCCATTGTACAAGAGACCTGGAGACATGGAGGAAAATGACTGATGAGCTGCAGGTCGGGGGAGGTGACCAGAACGGGTGGATAAGTGGTTTGACAGGGAGGGTCTTGAACAGATATCCTGCTGGTCTGTTAGGCCCCCTGCCAGGCTTTGCTGCAGATGTGCGCTGCTCTTAGCGGGACAGCGTCAGAAGCGGGTCAGTCCAATATGGACCATCCAAGGCGTCAAGGAATAGGAAGCTGAGCTCAACGATGAGGACGACACTCGCCTCCAGTTTGTGCGCGTGCCTGATACCACCACGTTGCTGGTTCGCATCCCTCAAGCCACTGCCTACAGGAGTGAGATTCAAACTGCGAATGCAGAGATGATCACAGCAGAGGGTGTTGGGCTCGTTCGTGTAGCTGTCAGGAGGTCCGGAGACGGCGAGGTGGGCCTGGGAAACATGGGTTTGGGCCCTTCTTGAACAGGAGGGATTCGACACATCGGACACAAGAGGTTCCTCTCAGAGAATCACCGCAGTGCCTAAAACTGGACGCCGGGCTGTGAAACCAGCCCCCGCCACGCGTTCTGACCATAGAGTGAAGCAGATAAACACGCGGCGACGAACCGCGATTCCGCCGCCGTCTGAAACGTGCAGCTCCTCCGCTTGCCGAGCATCTGCGCCCACGCCATCGTATGTTTGTTTGGTTTTGGTCATCCCCCCCCGAGGCGGCGGAATCCGAGGTTAAACGTGTTAATATTAATTCGTCTCAGATTAACCAGCGGCCCTCGGTCGCCGAGGCTCTTCCCGGGCAAGTTCACTTCGCCGCCACGCAACCGCAAAACACAGGCCAGGCAGGAATAACAAACGGAAGTCCAGCGACGTCGGACATCCCGCGACGGGGGCATCGTCTTAGCCGGACGCCAACGCTCCTCTGGCTGTTCGCCGGCTACCGGAGGCCTGATCCGACAGTGAAAACGGAGCCGGACCTCAGAGCGACGTCTGCTTGGCTCCACAGCCCGGTTCACTCCAACATGTTTAACGTTTTTAAAGGTTTAACGTTTGGTAGAACCGAGCGGGAGGAACAAATGGTGTGTTTCGCTCCAGCGAGGCGCCGCGGCCGCAAAACCCATTTTAAGCACATTTACGTTCCCCGGAACGAAAAAAAAGAAGGGGAAAAAGTAATTGGGTGTGAGCGCTTTGGGGAGTTCAGGCTGGGAAAACGCTCTCTAAACAGGTCGAGAACATGTACCAGAATATTCCGGAGAGCACGGGCTTCCGCAAGAAAATAAACGAAAGCCGTTGTTTGGGTTAGATCTCAGCAGGAGCGTTGCAGGTCGACGAAAGCTCGGTGACATCCCGAGGGGTCCTGAGGGGTCCGGCGGGGCAGTTTCAGGTCCTGCTGGGAAAGCGAACGGCTCTTTAGATGCCAGCAGAGAGACAGCTGTCTAGTTTCCCTCTGAGGGTCCCCGCGGCCCCTCACATCCCGTTCAGCCCGGGGAAGTGGGGAAAAACCCCGATAAACAGCGGCTCGCCCAGCCCTGCAGTCACAGCACAGACACAAAGTCTGTGACGCCATTTGTCCGTGAATCAAAAACACAGCACGTCACTCTGAAAAGGGAGCGACCGACGGCCCCGGATTTGTTCGCTGGTGGGATTCTGCACGGATCTCTGTCACAGCGATTATGACAAGATGTACGGCGCGGCGCTTTATCGCTGACTTCAGATTGTTCACCGATTCGCCCCGTGTAAACACTGTGGAAGTGAGTTGAATTACAGCGGCTCCTCTCCTATTTTGTTTGGCTGCTCTTTACTGCCACCTATTGGCTTGGCGGAGAAACTAGGTCACATTCATCTCACTGCACACTAAATATTCATAGGTTAGATTAAGTGAATAAAACGCCTGCATCTTGGGAAATCTCTAACTCAACAAGGAACTACTGAACACACACACACACACACACACACACACACTTCCAAATGCTGTTTCCCTGCATACCATCAGTTATTTAAGGCCGACTTTGATCATGTTACAAACTGATAACACCGCTGGTACTCGGGGGGGGTTACTTTGCTCATTTGCATAATAACAGGAAGAATTGATGTTTCGTAACAGTCGATTTGGACCTCAGACTCTCAACTTTTCCGTTTCCTGCTTCAGTAACAGTTGAGTAATAACTTCATCACTTTATCTTGCCTGTCAGTTTTCTTCAGACCCTTGAACAAGTTGTTTAGACTCTCGAGTCACACGTCTGACACTTTTGTCAGCTAACCGGGGTGCGGTCAGGGTACGAACCATGTTCAGGGGCTCGACTCTCCACGTACACGGTAAGAACGCGAGCGAACACACTCGCTTCTCCTGCTGCTGCCCCGTCGCCGACAAACTCAACGTGTGGCTGCGCTCCGATTTGGGAACTTGTCCACATCGTCCATGTTGTCCACGTCGTCCATGTTGTCCACGTCGGCGCTACTCTTGCGCTCCCTATTCGTCGTCAAGGGTGGGAAGCGCCGGACGTCCCTGTGACCCCCTGCAAGCAGGCAGAAACACACTGAGAAGAACTTGTCTCCTTCTCCTTCCGCAGCATCTTCTTCCTCGGTCACCTCGGCAGGGGACGGGCAGCGTCTGGGTCACTTCATTGTCCGCGTGTTGGTACTCGGCTATTCCTGCCTCAGTCTCCGCTGCGCTTGTGAAGCGGGGCGAAAGGGCCTGAACGTGGAGCGGCGCCGCGGCACCCGGCGGGCGATGGGACGAGCGGGGCGGGTTCGCGGGAGGTCACAGACTCGGCCCGAATCTCATTAAGCAAACAGCAGGCCGCCGATGGGAAGTTTACGGCTGCACGGTGACGAATGTCCCCCCCTGGGCGCGACCCGCAGACCCGGCTCCCCTAGCTGCTCCAGGGACCGGGGTTTGGGGTACAAACGCAAAGGCCTCCTTTTTTCCCCCCCGTCGAGATGCCGCTTCGGTCAGGGAAGCCGCCGGATCGATGGGCTTATTTTCCGAAATGTTCGTTTTTGATTACGGCCTGAACGTGGCGCCCGATTTCTGGCCATCATTGCTGTCCGACTCTGAAGCTCACATTTCTAACCGCCGTTCTTCCCGCAGGACCTCCTGAGGCCGGTCCACAGGCGCGGGACCTTCGGAGGGAGCGACACGCACGCCCGCCGCACGTTTATTATTGTTACCGCCGGCAGTCGAGCTCCGTCCACCAATCCGTGCGTTTTCGTCAACGTACTTGAGAGAAAATAAGGCCCTGTGGGACCGATTCGTTTCTCCCCAGAAAAATGAACAATGAAATACGCTCAGAGTTCAATGGCGTAATAAGCAGTAAGCCGACCCGGGCAGCGGATCGCATTATTAACGTGGGGTCAGCTGGTAGCCCCGGCGAAACGGGGAGACGACGGCTCACAGCAAACCAGCGAGGGGCTCACAGCTCAAACGCGCTTCTTGAAGTCGAGGGCAGGGCAGGGAGTGAGGGACGTCTGACGGCCACTGTCTGGACGATGGAGGACAAAATGGGGGACGGCGGCAGCGAGCATCCCGGTCTGAAACACACGCGGGTCTGGCTAAGCACCTAGTCGTCTCCAGGAACCTAATCCGGCGGGACGTTGATTCCGAGTTCCAGGATGTGTGTTTGGCCGGCACCGGCTGGGGAGGTGCCCGAACCCCCCGCTTTCCGCCAAAGTATTTGTTATTGCACTAATTTGCTAACAATATTCTAACCACTTTGAATCTAAGTATTAGCTTTAGCAAATTGACTGCTCCAAGTTGGCCGCGGTCCCCCGCGTGGAAGGCCCTCGCCCTGCCGAGCAACATACACCATTTCAGCTAAAAAAATAAACTTTGCGAAACTGGGGAGGGGGTGCCAAAAAGGACCCCAGATGGTTCATTTAAACACTAAGAAAATGACATTATGTGTTTTGTACTTGCAACTGCTGAGGCCATAACTGAAAACACAACACACAGACACACACACACACACACGCGCGCGCGAGCTCATTTTAACTCGGGCCATTTGGATACGGTCAACTATTTTCACTGCTTCTCCTAGCTCCCTAAATCTCGGCCTGAATGTGTCTGGGACTGGCTGGCCGCTGACAGCCGTGGCCGTTGGACATACATGCAGACGTCATGCTTTGGCCATCTATGACTAGGCCTGCCGCCAGGTAAGTGAATAATACGGTTCAGGTGTGGCTTAATGGAGAAACAAACAAGAAAGTCCTCGAACGAATCCCAGGGCGAGTGACCCCCATGGGAGTGAGGTGAGGGGGGCGGCACTCAGGCCGAACGGCACTCTGTCAAACTTGTGCGTGCCGCTCCGTGCCCCACTCTGCAACGCGGTGCCTCGGACGCTCCCTATCTGGGCCCCCGGGCTTGTACCTACCCCTCCAACCCCCACCACCTACCCAGAGCGCAGAACACGAGGAAGAAGTGATTTAGAAGCAGTCCAGAGCCCCCGAGTGCACAAGTTTAATAAAAGACAAAATGGATGGATTCTCCGTGAAACTGGCTCAACAGGACAGCTGTGGGGGGGTGTGAGGGGGGTGGATGTAGAAATGCTTTGTGACAGGAGAAAAAGCAGGGGGCACTATGTGAAGGGGGGGGGGTCAGGCATTGTGACAACGCTGCCACGTGGATGGCGTTACAAGAGTCACCCCAGAAATCCGGGCGGGCCGTGATTGCGACGCTCTTCCAGGCTCTTCCCGACGCCTCGGGCCAGTGACTAAAGCGGGAGGACGCCGTCCCCTCTTCTGCAAGAGGTTCGATCGACGCTCTGCACAAAGCGATTGTTAAGAAAAAAAACCTCCACACAGAACACCGGGCTCCCGTGGGACCGAGTCAGTCGTGGGCCCGTGACGCCCTCTCGTTTCATCCTGAGTCCGCAGGCGTGCGTGAGCGGGGCGAAGCGGCGCTAAACGGGGCTTTTCTGACAGCGGGAGGGGCCGACCCCCACCCCCCGCTGCCCGGCCCCAGGGCCCAGTTTAGCTTTTAAGCGCGGACATCTAAGTGCCCGAAGCGTAATGCTAGGTAATCTATTTAGAGCTGAGATGACGTGGAGAACAAAGAGGGACTGTGAGCGTCCCTGACGTGGTGGGAAGAGTGACTAGTTATTAGCCCCCGATGTGATTTGACGGACCATTTAAAGTCAGTTTCCTTTGATTGTGACAGTGTAATTGTTTTGCAGATACAATCTTGTTCCAGGTTTCCCCGGGGCGAGGGAAGCTGGACTTTCATTAAAGCGTGGGATACGCCGAGGACTCGACAATTGTCTCTTGTCTTTTTTTTTTCTCTTTTTTGTCGGGCGGCTCACGGAATCACGGCTAAATGGAAACTGCCGAAAAGCTGCTCGGCTCTCGCCGGGCTCCCCGGACCCCCAAGCAGAAGAACGACAGAAGGAAGGGACGTGCGACTTAAGGGGACGCGTGCGGACCGAACGCAGACGCGACGAGCTAAAGTCCGCAGAAATGAAGTTTAAAGTAAAAAGCTGTATTAAGTTCATCCCTCGGGAACGGCAGTGACCCCCCGTGACCCTCGCTGTTCGGACGGTTGAGCCCGGGATCGTCGCCTACAGACGACTTGAGCACTGGAATGAAGACGCTGTAGAAACTGGCCAAACGGCTGCGCGGTAAATAATAAATGATCGGAGTAAATCACCACGTGGCGCCATCGCAGAGTTTGTTCTCCTCCCCAAAACAGAACCACATCCCTTGATATTAAAAACAACAGAGCTGAAAAATAAACATTATAAATGAAATTTTATCCGGTTAAATCCTCCTTTCTGCCATCAGTTAAAACTCTCTCCGATACAATCACGTGCGACGTTTTCCCGACCGGAACCCTCAACAGGCCCAGCAGAGCCAGACTGACGGGAACAAGCAGCAAACGTGAACGATCGGGCAGCGGCCAGGGTCCCTGTCATCGTCCTTCAGGGACAGGTGTGGTGACGCAGGGCCTGCGAGTGCGAACATCCACATAAAGACCAAAAAAGTTTCGTCCCCGCGATTTACTCAGCAACAGGGTCGTTTCCACCGCTTCACTTCGCGTGAATCGCGTCGATCGCAGGCAAGTCAACATGCGGGTGAATCGAGACGGACTGGCACTGTCACCTATCCCCTCCCGTCACCACCCAGCGGACGACTGCGCTTCCCGTGGCCCCAGGAGCTCAGGGAGATTCACCACGGGTCACACTCAGCCCCCCCCCTTCCCGCTGAACCAAGGTGACAAGTGGCATTTCGTCGCAGCTCGGCATCGGGAGGCCCTTCGCTTCCCGGCTTCTTCCAGGAGAAAAACGACAGTCGGCATCTGGGGTCAGAAAACCACAGTTTACCGGGGGATCTATTGACCACGTCTGAGGGCTGGGGGGTGGGGGGGGGGGTAAATCCACTCAACACTTTCACTGTTGGGGACACAAATCACCTTCTGGGGACGACTTCTGCAACTGCTGGAATGTGGTGAGATGCCGTGATGCTCAGGTGAGAACGAGAACAGCTGGGGGGGCAGAAAATGCCGTCAAACACGAGTATCAGACGTCAAGTCATTTTTCACAATTTACTCCCCCCCCCCCCCGGTTTTGTCAGAAAAAAGTGCTTTTAAAAAGCAGCAGTTCTGCGCTTGCCTGAAGCCAGTTTTACTCCACCAAGAGATGTGTGTGAAGTCGGGTTGTTGTCGGAACGTTCCGGAACTAGACCTGCGCAGCCGAGCTTCGGCCTCTCTGACGTTTCCCTCCTGCTCCCGTCCCCTCTGACCGCCACCTGCTGCCTCTCCTGCTCGGGGTCCATGACCTACGCTGTAAAGTTTCAGCTGTGGAACAGCGATTTGTGCGTCTGAAAGCCTGAAAGTTCTACCTGTTTTCTGGAAGTTTCCAGCCAGATTTGATTGTAAAGTGTTTCTAGCAAATTAAAGCGGAAGAAAGGAGTCGTTTTCGGGGGGGGCTCTCTTCTGCTGGATCAAACAGCGGTCGGGTTATTCGGTTTGGCTGCCATGTCATCAGGTACGGTCCACCACGGGGGGTCTGTTGTCGAGCCCCCCCGAGCGGGGAACACAACTATCGTTACATTAAAAAAAAAAAAATGGCGCAAATAAGCTGAACGAGTGGGTTGATGTACAGAAAACCGGCGGATAATGAAGCGGATTAAACTGTGACAGGAGAGGGATCCTGGGAAAGGGGGGGGGGCAGCAACCCGCCACACTTAAGGGCTTCTCTCTTTCTGCCTCCCAAGTTTCCAGGCCTCTGAGGCCAGGATTGGGTTTCGGGCAGGTAAGTGCATCCAGACGCGTTATCAGCGATATCGGCGGCCTCGCTGTGCCGGTACTGTACGGCGAAACACAATACGCGCTTTATGCCCCCCGTGAAAAGCTGTTTCTGCAGCATCTTGTCATCGTTTGGCGGCCGGCGCTTTGAAGCCGTTTCGGGTTCCGCACCCGGCGCATAACAGCTACGGCTCAGTTGCACAACACGGTATTATTTACCTGGACGGGGTTAATTGCTGAATAAAAGAATGGCCCCTTTCAGCTGACGGCTGTGTGCCCCCCCCCCTCGCCGGGGCGGCCGGGACGCCAGAACCCGCGCAAATATCAAACTGTCGCGTGGGAGACGGGACCCCCCCACAGCGCAGGACTTGAACTTAATCCAGAACCAGGAAACGCAGCCGCTTGTGTCCGCTTCGCCGAAGGGAAAACGGAGCCCCTTTCTTAAAATTGTGAGCTCCCCCCCACCCCACCGCAGGATTCAGGTTCTCCCACACCTCACTGGGCCTGCGGGGGGAACCGTCTCGACAAGGCGGGAGCCTAAGCGCTGCGTTTGGTACAGAGTCACAGTACACAGCTAGAGTGTGCAGAACTGCACACCTACACACCTGCACACCTGCACATCTGTGCAACTACACACCTACACACCTGTGCACCTGCACACCTGCACAACTACACGCCTTCACAACTACACACCCGCACACCAGTGCACCTGCACATCTGCACACCTCCACACCTGCACACTTGCGCACCTGGACTGTGAAACCCTCAGGCCTGTGGGGTCACAGTGCTGGAAGTTTCCCTGTAAGGACAATGGCAGTATTGTACAGCCAAGTGGCACCTCGGCTAATCGACCAGTTAAAGCGAGTGTGTGAAACGACGGGACTCACAGCGGGTCGCGTCCCCACTTCCCTCTGGGCAGCGGAGGGGTGTCTTGCCTGTCGGGTGGATGTTTGTTCTGCGCTGACAACATTTTCTGGTCATTTATAGGCAATTTACAAAATTACAGCCGTACAATTATAGATATTATATATGAAGTGGATGAATGGAATGTGGGAACCTGTCGGCGGCGGAGTGGGACCACCGGGTAAAAGTGGGGTCAGCGCGTGCGTGCGCGCGTGTGTGTCTACAGGCCTCTTTTTCTCAGTAGCCATTATTTCGAAGCCGGTTTGAGGAAGTATTTTTCATGAAGGAAAATGATTCCGAAATGTGTATTAAAGTGACACAGAAGCACCGCTAGAAACGCTGTTCCGTGTTCCAAACTGTGGGAGGAGACCCACATGAACACGAGGAGAACATGCATGATTCGAACCCGCAGCCAGAGCTGTTTGGCACCAGTGCTGCCCCCCCCCCACCTTCCACACCATTCTTATTATCATTATTAATTATTTATTAATTAATAAATAATATTTGACCACACACACACACACACACACACACACACACACACACACACACACACACACAGGCATTGCTCTGATGACTGAGGGGGAGTCGCCTTCATTAGCCCCCCCAGGCAGGGCGGTTAAGGAATAGGTGTTAACACAGCTCCCACCTGCAGTCTTGTGGTCTCTTATTAGCCAACAGTGACCTTGAGGACCATAAAGCCACCAGCGCCTGTTTGCAGTGCAGTAAACAGACCCCCTGTCTCACTGGCAGCCATTCGCTCACTTTACTACGTCCTTAAAAAAAACACCCAGTCCATCAAACACCTGGAATTAACTAGAACTAATGGAGCAAAAGCTGAGGAGCTTCTCTCTGGCCAAAGCTGTGGAAGAAATAGCTGGAGGGAGCTGCTGGGATGGTGCCATCATGCAAAGTGACGTGTAGTTCGTCACCTCCTGCTATGTCACCCGGCCCCTTGAGGACACGTTGACATTTATTACCTGCCACTTACAGCGATTTACCCCTTTATACCGCTGGAAATTTCCTGTATCAGGCCAGGTGTCACCAAACGGGGGGGTAGATTCAAACAGCAGCAGTTCTGACCACTGCGCCACCTGCTGGACCAGGTAAGAGGGTCTGGAAGGATCAGGTGGGTAGAAGGAGCACCTGAAACAGGTTTACACTCCTGTACTAATCTCACTGTCAGGATGAGTTTTGATCATCACTTGGGAAAGATGGGAGTACAGGTCCCCCCTCTGCCCCCACCGTCCCCACCGTCCCCATTGTCCCCACTGTCCCCACCGAAAACCAGGCCGTCCCCTGGCAAATGAGGAAATGGTTCAGCTGGAACGGAGCGTAATGGGAAGACATATTTATTTCATTCATTATTTAATTCATTATTCTTTAGTATAACCTGCGGGTTAAAAGGCTGAATGACGAATATGAGCCCCCCGGTCCCGGACCCCCTGGGGAGAGATGGCAGCCGTTGCCACAGCGCGAGGATCGGGACCCGAAACGAATCAATGTAACGCCTGAAAGGGGATCAGAGCCTCCAGTTCGTCTCACGACTCAAACCTGTTTGTTTCTGTAAGTGATTCTTATTGATGAAAAATGATGCGAGTCATCATGACATCATCAGACGCGGCTTTTCCACATTTCCCACCGACGCGGGAACTAGTCACCACTGTGAGGACAGGAGGCAGAGTGTGTGAGCGGGACTGTTCGCCTGTCTGTCTGTGATGGCCCCGCCCTGCCCCGCCCCACCCTGCTGGGGGTATACCGGTCAGGACAGGTGATGGTGTTGCTGCTCACTGGGGGGTTTCGCGGCGGCGGCTTCGCTCGCATCGCGCGGCCGGATGACCGAGCGGCGCATTAGCAGCCTGCCACCCCCGGTGTTTATACCCTCCGGTCCTGACGCCACGGCCGCTGTGACCTCATTTCCTGTGACTGTGGCCCTACCCCCAGCAGGGAGATGTTTTACGGGGGTTGTGCTCAGTTCACAGCCCCGGGACTTAATTGTTTTTAGGGTCAATTTGGAGGGAGAAATTCAGCTGAAGCCAAGTGCTTCACAGGCCCCACTGCTGGGGTTTGGCTGGGAGCTGAAGCTGACCAGGAAGAACAAGTGTTTATGGTTTGAAAAGGTTCCTNTTGGAGGGAGAAATTCAGCTGAAGCCAAGTGCTTCACAGGCCCCACTGCTGGGGTTTGGCTGGGAGCTGAAGCTGAACAGGAAGAACAAGTGTTTATGGTTTGAAAAGGTTCCTCACACACACACACACACACACACACACACACACACACACACACACGCCCACGCGAGGGGGTTGAGGAAACATTTAATTGCTATTTAAACGTTGTTTTTCTGCACTGGCTTCATTTCCACATCAGCCCCCTCTGGCCTTCCCTGTGTCCCCTCTTGCACAGTATTGCAGAAGAAAAGAAAGAAACCAACACAGTAAACATCTTGCGATCCATTTTTCCCGTCTTTTCAAAAAACCTCCTCCACCAGGAAAACTGTCTCACGTCGCTATCATTTATGGACAAACTGTAATGATCCTCTTATGTTGCAGTAGTTATGTATCCACTACTGTCGTCGCTTTTTGCCGTTTTACGTCTGTATCGCCGATAAGTCTGTTCAGTGCGTCTTTCTTGACAATATTGATGTTAAAGATTATTAGAAAATCGAGGTGCGCGATTCCATTCAAGCATCAGTTTTCAGCAATATGAACAACGTGGACCTTCTCGCCTGTGATATTTTACACCGCCTGCTTTCCGAAACCCGTCATAACGTCCGAACCGCGAGTGGGGAAACGTTGACTGCGAGTGGGAGGGGGATCTGCTGCTGCTTTGTGCCTGAATGTCATTGCTGAACGGGTGTTACAGGACAAGGAGGAGCGAGAGCGAGAAGTGATGATGGTTTGTTAGTTATAAAGACAATTCACAGCTTTTTAGGGACATTTGAAGAAACTGGCTGCTTT
The DNA here is from genome assembly GCA_900497675.1 of Arapaima gigas. Lineage (NCBI taxonomy): Eukaryota > Metazoa > Chordata > Actinopteri > Osteoglossiformes > Osteoglossidae > Arapaima > Arapaima gigas. The sequence goes on along the minus strand of UFQX01000872.1, from coordinate 627,638 downwards.
TGGGGACTTGAAACAGATGATCATTTTTCCTTTTTAAAATAAAGTGAAATAAACTCCCTATTTAGATCTCCCCCCGTTTCAGTCCGGATTTCAGGAACACTTTAGGAACCCAAACTGGGGCATCGTTGTGTGTACATATTTGTGTGTGTGTGTGTGTGAGAGGCAGCAGCTCTAATCGCCACGCCACCTGCTGGCCCCCAACAGCAACATCCCCTAGAGCAGACAGTGGCGCACAGGCGGGACTGTTGTGAGATGCGGACTAAAGCTGCACTTGAAGCTAAAGCTCAGATGCGAAAGTCTGGCGGAGAAGAACGCAGCAGTGCAGCTTAAAGCTCATTAGCGTTTGTCCGCGGCGCCTGGGTGGGTTGAAAAGGCCCGGCCGCCTCCTGAAGGCCCACTCATTCGCAGACAATTAGGTCAACAATGGAATTAACCAACCTTTTACATTTGGTCAGTGGTGCCTGTTGGTTGTGAAAATACTTGCCTTTGAATGTCACTGCGGCTTAATGTGATAAAGTAGCCGTGTGTCAGGCTGAACAATGAGGGGTACGCGGGGGGGCCGGGGGGGGCAGCGATCTCATTGCCCGTGTTGGTGCCGACGGCATCGTCGGATGCGGTGTGTCATTTACACTGAGAAGAACACGAGATAGACACACACACACACACAGAGGGTCGCCGGTTCACCTGAAACAGGACGGTGGGAGGAAACCAGAGCACCAGACAGAAACCCAGAAGGGAGAACATGTCATCTGCGCTCAGGCTGAGCTGGACGGAAACCCGGGTCTGACCGTGTCGCCCGCTGACGTCACGTGAAACATATTTAAATGAGCAGGTCTGCGTGCCGCTTTCATGTCCCAGGCTCTTCTCTTCTCAACTTCCAGAGGTCAACTTTGGTGGGATTTGAAGACTCATCTCTGAGGCCACCTGGAGGCCGGACCTAATTTAAGCTCTTTTCTGAATGAAACCCGACGTCGACGGCCCACTTTGCAACAAAAGACGAACGCAGGCTCGACTCTGTCATCTGAGAGAAGCCCCCAGCAAAGCTACAGCACCTTGCGAGGGGGTGGGGGGGGGTCACCTCTCAGACACCTCCACCCAGGTGCATGACATAGCAGCCCAGGTGGTCATTGTGGTTCCCATCACCTGTAGAGTATGAAAGACTTCAGAATAAGAGTCGGTCGGGGGCTGTTTCCCGCGACACACTGCGAACGCTGGTCCAGCCATTCAGATTCAGGGTGCGCCAAAGCCCCGCCCACAGCTCAATAAACAGGGCTAAAAACGTTGGTGCTGTTGTGACCCCTGGTTTGCCCCCCGCCGGGTCTGTTAACTGCCACTTTGCAGGGTTGTGGTCGCAGTACCCAGACCGCGTTGGACAGCGTTCAGGAAAGGCTGGCGGTCGTCACTCGACCTGCCGTGTGCCGCGTCTGTCCATCGGCGCCAAAAGGAACCCGCCACAGCCTCTGGTAAAGCCCTCCTGTGAAAGCGAGTTTGAGAAATGCAAGCAAATGATCTAACTTCCTTCTAGAACCCGAAAGACCAGACTGTCACCCCAAACAAATGTGGCCAGTATGAAGACTGAGCTTGACTTTCAGAAGAGCGATGGTGACGTGAAGGACGTGACCTCCAAAGAACAAGCTGCAGTGTAAAAACAGGGTAAACGGGCGGCGTTCATCGGCGCAGCACATACACACACTTCACAGGTCTTCTTCTCTGTCGTATTCAGGATTACGGATTAACGCATCATAGCTGAGAAGTGAGAGCGAAGCAGCTTTTGGTTGGGTTATGGTTAAGGTTATGGTTGGGGTTGAGTTGGGGTTGGGGTTGGGGTTGGATTAGGGTTATTGTTGGTGTTGAGTTAGGGTTATGGTTGGGGTTGGGTTAGGGTTATGGTTAAGGTTGAGTTAGGGGTGGGGTTGGATTATAGTTGGGTTGAGTTGGGGTTGGGGTTGGGGTTGGATTAGGGTTATTGTTGGGGTTGAGTTGGGGTTATGGTTGGGGTTGGGTTAGGGTTATGGTTAAGGTTGAGTTAGGGGTGGGGTTGGGTTATAGTTGGGTTGAGTTAGGGTTGGGGTCGGGGCTGAAAATGTGCGAATGAGGGCCATCTGGTCTTGACTGAAACCTGTTGCTCAGTGTCGCTCCCTGTGGCAGGTGAGCGGTATTGCGGTGGGTTTCGAGTTTCGGAGACAGAAAACAAAATAATTAAAATAAACAGAAAACAGCGTCAGATGGAACGGAGCCCCTTGAAGTCTTGAGACGTCATCAGCCTCTGTGAGGAATTTGGGTCCAGGGGATCGACACCCGGTCCGCTGCTCTCACCCGCGCTCCTCCTTCGCTGCCAGCGTGTGTCTGGGCAGTGGTTAAGGAGCCGGGTTCCCCCAGAGTCATTCCTCGCATTCCAGCGAAACGCAGGCGCGCCTCTCACCGCGGGGTCCGCCTGATTGACATTATTTGCTGCCATTAGCCACTACTATGCGGTTGACCTCTGACCTCCTGCGGGTGACTTGTTTGAAACAACTTTAAACATTGAGGTTTAATCTCCATGGGAAAAGAAGCCCAGCCCCCCCCCTCCCTTTAGCACCCAAAAGTAAGATTACAGAAGCACTTATTCCTTTAGCAATTTACACTGTTTGCCCACTGAAACAATGAGGTCATTTTTACTGCATAAATTCACGGTAAATACCGTCATGAAGAGCCCGACAGCAGGAGGTGGGACTCAAACCTGGGACTTGAGTGTAAGAGGGCAACTTTAACCACTGCGCCACCTGCTGCCCGCAATATCAGTCCCTGTGATCCCCCCCCACACCTGCTGTCCATCTGTCCATCTGTCTATCTATCTCTCTATCTGCCTGCCTGTCTGTCTCTGTCTGTCTGTCCCCCTCTCATCCCAGCAGTACTATTCTGGTCTTGCGAACTGTGGTGGAAATTGTTCCTCCACTTTGTGACTCCCTCACAGTGACCCTGTGTGACACCTTCCTCCCTCCGCCGGCTGTCGAAAGGCCCTCCACGCGTCCGGAGGAGGCGCAGACCGGCTCGGATTTACCGCTGCTGCTGCAGGACTGGGGTCCGGAGCCGCCTGCCGAGGGAGGCCGCTGACACACGCGGCTGAAACGGATAAACGGAGAAACGCAAAATCCCTCCATGAAACACACTGGAGAGTTTGTGCGCCTGACATGGACAAAAGGAGTCGTTTAAGGATAAAACCCCCCAAAAACGTGGAGCGTTTTACCGCAGAGTAATACCTGCGGTTATTAATAAAAGCGCTTCTCTGACGCTCTGCGCCGGGTACACCTCCTTTCCTGGCTCGGAACGTTCCGGTAGTCTATGGAAACGTCGGCATCAGCTGCGGTTCCAGTGAGGTTCGCAGGTGCCCCGCCGCCAGGTGACCTCTGCGCAGGTGCGGCTCTGGCCAGAGTGTTCATCACCCATAATGCACTGCAGGACAGTTATTGCTGTTACAAAGTTTTATGCTGCAGTATTTTATGGCTTCGCCTTGCAGTCAAGGGATCCAGGTTCAAATCCCGCTTCCGGCAGCAGCGATCAAGGTACTTTCCCTGACACGACACAGTAAAAACACCCCTTCTGCGTTCTGGGATGAGTCACTGTCAGCCGCTTTTCAATGTGCAGCACCTGGGGGGGGGGTTAAAAAACGAAAGTAATATAATTGTGGAAAAATGTAATTCCACTTCCTTCTGCTTCCCTTTCTTTGAACTGCGAGGTTCTAACTGATTTACTTCTTACTTATAATAAGATAAAAAGGTCGTCCCGATCAACAAAGAATCATTTCTCCAAACGAAAAAAACGTCCGACACGTTAACCCCCCGTCCCCCCCACTTCATTTACATAAAACAACAAACAACGAGTCCTGACTAAGATCTGCTAATTCTCTAATGGTTTATGCCCCATTAGCAGAGCAAATACGCATCGCCGTGGCGGCTGGGGTCGAGTCCCTGGGGATCACGGGGAGCAGGCAGAGGCCACACCTCCACCCCCCACCCCCAGCCGTTCTGGATGCCGGTTCTACTGGGTGCCCCCCCCATATGGACCCACTTTGCACGGCAACAGACACGACACAATTACTATGGTTACTAACTCATTGCCACTGCGCGCACACACACACACACACACACACACACACACACACACACAACCGAGGCGTAGACATGTATCAGCAGTAAAATACAGTAGCGTAAACCAATATTGTGCCCAGCTGGCCTTTGATCACACGAGGGGCTCCCATCTCTGCGTCCCACGCAGGGCCCTGCTGACGGAAATGCATTCTGATCTGGGGACGAGGCAAACACAGACCGCGCCGGCGTAACCGATTGCGTCCCCCCTCGTAGCCGCGCTCCCGGTCTGCACACGAGCCGCCGAGGGCCCGGCCGATTTATCACCGCTAAACACACGTGACGGTGGCTCGGCGGCGCAGCGGGGAACCTGGGCTCCATGTGCGCAGCATCCTGCATCAACCAGAAACGCTGCGGGGAGGAACATCAGGCAAGCAGCAGGTGGCGTTGTGGTTAAACACCCGCGCTTGTGGCCGGGAGGGTCAGCAGTTCACCTTCCTGCAGCCTGCATCCGAGCCCTGAAGCGGAACAGTCTGTCTGCGTGTGTAGGGAGGTACCCCGACACGAAGCCGATGCCATGTGACAACCCCCACCCCCTCCGCCCGCCGAAACCCTGCGGTCTCCTGCCTCCACTGAGTGTTTGTAAACAACGCGGTCGACGTTCCGCCGCAATCACTGCCGGCCACTCGCCGTGATGCAGTCCAGGCTGCAGCTCCTTAATTGTAGCATTTAGCGAGGTTGGGGGGGGCAGGAGACTTGCAGGGATCCGGCGATCAGGCTAACCCCCCCTGGACGTGGGACAGGATCTGGAAACAGTCAGTGAGTGGCGGGCCACAGCAGGGCTCCCTCCAGCAACGCAGTGTGACAGAGCGGCGTTAAAAGTCTTCATTTGTACTTGGCATCGTCCCCTCACTGCTTTATCTTTTTTGTCTGTCTTCTAAGCATCAGCTCTCAGAACCTCAACTGAAAAGTATTTGAAAAAAATAAGCAACAGCGACTAATAATTATTAATAGTTAGTCATTTGTAATATTTGTAATATTTATTTATAATTAAAAAACACGTATTAGTGTTCACGTGGCCCAGGGGCCACATCCGCAGCGGGAGGGTCATAAAGGCCAGATCTCGGCCCGACTTCAACGGATCGCACCTATCGAACGCCCGTAAATGCAAACATCAGCTGACCTCTGACCTTTAGGTATTTTCCGTCTGTTTGTTTCGAGGCTGCGGCGCTCAGTTATTCCCGGTCATTTTGAAAACGTCCCGTTCATCGTAAACCTTAAAAGGGGTTTTGTCAGCTGCGGATTTGCGGAACCCATTTGCGGGATTCACCGTGGTAAACCGCAGTGCTTTACTGCTGCGCGGCGTCGCGCCCGGCCCGCGCACCTGTCTTATATTCCTGTCTGTCAGCGGCGCAGATTTACCGCGGTGCGCGTTTCATCGCCGCCTCCGCACGACACCGCACAAATAAATAAATAATAATAAACAAATAAACCCAAACAGCTACAAAATATTTTCAGAAATCTCATTTCCGTGACATGCGGCTCACAGGCCGCATCGTTTCAGTTACCTCCGTTTTTCTGGTTGAATTACCGCGCGAAAAGTAAGAAAAGTTTCTTCTTCATCGCACCCTGAAAGACGAGGACCCAGAGGATCGAGTCTCGCCGACAGGCGTGACTTCGCCACTTGCCCCGTGGCAGCGGGCGCCTCGCTGAGGACGGGGAAAAGGCACGTCGGCTGCCGGGACACGCCGGGCGCGAGCCGCCGGGGGCCGCCGAGCGAAGGTGGGGCGTGTTGAGCGGCCATCTGACGCGCTTTGTTATTTGCTGCGAACGCGGCCTCAAATTCACACCGGCGGGACCCGGCGCAGATGAAAGGCCTCGCGGCGAATCGGGGGAGATAATTAGAGGGAAGGTCCCGCCGTGCCGAGACTTTACAGTAATCCTGCCATAGCTGAGGAATGTCAGAGAGCGGCTGCCGAAGCCCCGTCGCGCCCCGCGGGGGCGAGCGAAGAAGGGCGGACACGGCGGGCCCAGAACCAGCACCGCACTAACACGGCACTGTTGTTCACAGCTGTATTTTAACACCTTTTCGACCAGCGCGAACCTGAACCTGGCCCTGACACGTCAAGGTGACACTAACCAATACGCCCCCTGCTGCTTTGCCACATCAAGTCACTTGTGACGCCACCAGATCTTCTGAGAACGTCGAGCAGAACAATATGATCTTGTTGCCGCCTCAGCTTTTCGACGAGAAAAGCACTGAAACTCTTTTGGCCGTTTTCTCTGAGCGAACAGCAAAGCGAAGCACAGAAACCTCGAACTTCCCGAAAGTTAATATCGTTTTATGATGAATCGATTCATCTGTTCATCCATCATCCATCCATCCATCCTTCCCTCCACTCGCTCGTTCTGCACGACCGTCCAGCTGCTGCATCTCAGCCGCTGTTCCTCCTTCCTCCTCCGAACACGTGACCCGCCAGCCGTCATCGCAGCCCAACTTCTTGGCATCAGTCAGAAGCTACGGTTCAGGTCATGTGGGGCAGCCCAGGTCCGACCCCCCAGACGCACCGTGAGCCCCCCCCAAAGCCAAAAAAATCCAACCCATTACCCTGCTGTGCTCAGGGAGCCCTAAATAAAGGCCACTTGCAGCGGTGCGCTAAGGAACCCCAGGCTTGGTATTCTGTTTACACTTTCTACCCCCCTTATCAGGAGATTACCTCCATAGGAGAGTTATGAACCCTCTCAGCCATCTAAACTTCCTGGGGGGTCAGCAGCGTGACGAGAGACAGGAAGGAGAGCCCCCTTCCGCCAGGGTGTCCCCTTATCTACTGTAATCTCCACTTTGGAGAGTGAGAGCCGTGCCACCCCCCCCCCCCCACAACTTCCTGGTGCTGCGTCGCACCTAAAAGGACCCTGTTTCTGCGCGGCGGTTCATGAAATTCGAAGCTCCCGGTCGAGGGAGAGACCTGCACTGATCTGGGAGGCGTCTGTGTTTCTGGCCACGTGGCGGATGCCGGGAAGCGGAGAAGCTGCAGCCGGGGATTCGGAAGGCGGACAGGAAACGATAAGGAGACTTTGTCTGATTTTACATTTGCCTCTACTGAGCTGCTCAAAAAGTCCCTCAGCGACTCTGTCCAGGCGGAGCTTTACACTCAGACAGGGGGCGATGTGCGTCTGACACCACTGTGTTGCTGGTTCACATCCCTCTAGACGTGAGAGTCAAACAGCAAACACACACGCCACGTCGGCCTCATTTCTGCAGTTTTCAGGAGGTCAAGAGAGAAATGAGGTGGGTTTGGGAGAGACTCAGCAGCTCTGAGGGACGTGGGGGAACAGAACCGAGGACCTGCGGTGTTACACACAGCTGGAGAGAGAGAGCGCCAAACCGGAGCCGATCAGCCAAACAGCAGCGGTTTCCGGTCATCTCCGGCCTGACGGCGACCTGTAGGAACGGACGTGTGACGGAAGGACGTGGCGCTCAGCCCCTCGCGCCGGGGATCCTGGGATAGATGACGGCGGTGACCTCAGGTTGTCCTTTATCTCTCTCTCGCTCCTCCGCAGCACTTTGAAGGCAGGCAGGCCTGTCATTTGGCTCGGGGTTTATCAGCGCCAGGAAAAGATGGCTTCCTGCCGCCCCCCCGTGATGCGGGTGCGAGCCGCATTCTGGCATTGATTCCTCTGATTCGTCTATACGACAGGGTGTTTTTCACAGTCAGGATCAGGATCACTCTGGCAGGCGGTGGGATTCGAACCCCTGCAAGGCAGCGGCTGTAACCACCGCACCACCTGCTGTCCTGAGTTTCGACCCTGGACCTGCAGAAGGTTGCGACCCTGAGCGCGTGAACCGCGTCACGGCAACGCAAACGCGTCCGTAAGTATGATGAACTTCTTGCGCTCGTTTTTAGGACTGTCCCGCCTCCTCTGGTGTCCCACGGCGAACACCCCCCGCACCCCCCATCAGAGCCGTGGCCTAGTTCTCCCCCCGAACCTCCCCCGCCTTAATTTAATCCAACAACACTTCCTTTAGCAGCCTGTTAATGTCAGAGTGGATTTCCTCCCTGTTCCCGGTGACCCAGAAAGCCGCACCGCCTCCGCTGCGCCGCCGGCCGCCGGGTTTTGTGTTTCCCAGCAGCGGCAAAGGGCTTCCAGACCAATCAATGCGGTTCTGATATTAATTAGCCGGTAACCCGATCGGCGGGGCGCTGGGTCTCGCGCTTTCTTCAATGCGAATGCGGGCGAGATTAAAGCGCGATTGTGTGTGGCGGCGGCGGCGGCGGCGGCGGCTCCGCCTCGGCGGGGCGGCGGGAGGTGAGAAGAGAAGCGCCGTCCGACTACAGCCGTCAGAAACGTCTAACCTTTGACTGTGTGTCACGTTGCTTTAAATAGGAGCCCCGGCCCGACTCCCGCCTGCCTTCACGTGCGCCGCACATGTGTGCCGAGTGTCTGCACGGGGGGGGTGCAGCGCGGGCCGGCATTCGGTTCCTGGCGGCACCCTTTGCTCGGATACCCAGGACCTGCTGGACCCCTGTACGTGATCACAGTGGATTAAGTGGATCTTCTCCGTCCACCGCGGTCAGGAACACGCCTCCTCCTCCACCTGCTGCTGTTTTCACGCTCGGAGCCACCAGTCCGGCCAGAAGGTGGATTCTAATCGTCTCGATTCGCTGTCTTACTCTGCAGGCCACTTAGCGCCGCAGACCCGTGCAGGTCGGGGTCGAGCAACTTGTGTCCAGTGGCTCCCGTGCGAACGTGGGTTTGCGCGGGTGATGTGCGGAGGATGTTGCTGCAGGACGGGGACAAGCGGATGGAGGGATAAACTCAGCGCCCACTTTACGTGGTGTTTGGAGAACCAGGTCTCAGGGCGGTGATGTAGAGCGGCCAGACGCGGAGGTCGGCAGGTCCAGTTGCTGTTCAAAACGAATCTTGGGACCAGCAGGACTTGTGATGTAAGGGAAAAAAACATCTACAAAGCAGCTCTTCTGAGGGTGGAAACACCTCGCTGATGGGGGGGGTTGGAACGGGAGAACTCGTGGGAGCTGATGTGCTGCAAGCGCTAAAACAGCAGCGGTTTGTACACAGGACTGGGCCACAGAACCCGGAAACCAGGCTGGGGTTGATCTCCAACTTGTGGTGCACATGAAGTCACCAAGAACCACAGTGCCAAGCAAGGAGATACAGTAACAGGCCGGCAGGGGCTTTAGGGCCCAGGCTGCTGTACAGGGCGATATAACCGTACTTGGGGCACTTTTTCCCGCCAGGGTCGAGTGACCCCGTGTTTCGATCGTGTCCCAGAGCTGAGCGGAAATGTGGTCGCGACGGCTCCGAGCCTCGCGTGAGCGGCACGTGACTCACCTGCCCTTTCCGAGGCGCCGCAATCAAACGCGCTGTTCCGCACCACGGGGGTTCAGCCTTCCCGTGTCACCGGCTGCTTGGAATCACGGGTCAGATGTTTGTCCCTAATGAGAAACATGCGGCGATGCCTTTCCGGCGCGTGTTCGTGAGTCACGTGGCCGGGAGACGCTCGCCGGTTCCACCTAAAGCCCAGAAGGCAGCGGCTGTGGCGACTGTACTCGCCACATCGCTGCCGGACCCCTGCACCCGAACACAAACCCCCGTCTGAACGACGTCTCCCTTGGCCTGAGAGCATTTTCCCACAATGCACCAGTGCCGTGTCCCAAATCAGTGCGACCCTGTTGTCGGCTCACCTTTCGGAAGCTCTAAGGTTGTCTTGTTTGCCCTCTGTGGCTCCTTCGCATTTCATCCGGCCAGAGTGACCTTCGGTGTCGTCTTAAAAACCTATCCGGGGAGGGGGGGGCAAAAAGGTGCATAAATCATCTCCAGTTGCTTGGAAAGAACTAGAAGCACATGTAGCAGGCCAGCTACCAGGAAACTGGTATTATCCTGCGTGATTTTATTGGGGTCCAGGGTATGACCTTCAAATTAATTGGGGCACGGTCCGTGGAAATGATTTTTACTGGAGACCAGGTATGGAACCCCCGCCGTCCACCGGGGGCTAAATAATGAGTCAGATGCTGTTTTTCGGTGCGGGCAGCGGCGGTCGCGCGCGCTCAGGTACGGCCCGGAGAGCCCGCTCTTCCACATTCCGGCCTAATGATGTGCTCTGCTTCTCCTGCGTCTCCTTCTCTGGGAATTCAGCTCTCCGGCTCCTCTGGGGCCGGCGGGGGGTGACCAATAAGCCAGTTCCAGTAAACACACGCAGAAAATGGGGGGGGCTGTGTTTTACACCACGAAGGAGTTTCCCCATAAAGATTCGTTCCAGCGGATACACATGCGTCAGACGGAGCGAATGCGGCCCGGCGGTGGTTTGGAGGTTTACGAAGGAATCCGCGGCGTCTTGTATGCTCTGTCGACTGGGACCCTGGTGCCGGCAGACGGGAGGGGCAGCTGGCCCCGGCGNCCCCATAAAGATTCGTTCCAGCGGATACACATGCGTCAGACGGAGCGAATGCGGCCCGGCGGTGGTTTGGAGGTTTACGAAGGAATCCGCGGCGTCTTGTATGCTCTGTCGACTGGGACCCTGGTGCCCTTACAGCCACCTCTCGCCGAGGACAGCAAACACGACGCCCATCACACAGAAGTCATGACGCTGGAGCCGAGAGACGCCGGCAGTGGGGTCAGACGGGCTGATAAAACGCGCTTTACGGACGATGCGTCACTGTCACCTTCCCCTCATGTACACATTAGGGACGAGCAGCGTGTGCGCTTTGCGCAGACCTGCCGGGTGTAAAGGCGGAGCTAAACCGCCGCTTTCTCTCCGTGTGCCACGCACAGGTTCCCGTCCGCCCGCCGTGGGACTTGCAGTGATTTGAGGTCATTTTTAGTCCCTCATTGGGGGACGAGGCTGTGGACCCGGGGCCTTCGCCTGCGGAGCGACAGCGCTATCCGCCGCACCCCCTGCCGGACGACAGCGGCGACTCCCGTGGACGCGTGGAATGTCTTATAAATGCACTTAGGAAGTCTGAAGCATCGACATGGATTTGAAGACCGACAGCTTCCACCTGGGGCCTAAACTGCTGTTTGTTTGGCAAAAGAGATGCTTTATTCCTAATGGCGCTTCCTCTCCATCTCCCCCAAGTTCCTCCCCCAATACCAAACCCGATTCGAGACCCCCCCCCCCCCCCNCCCCCCCCCCCCCCCACACACACACACAGATCTGTGAAAGATCAGCTTCTCGGGGAGCTCCTGCCACCCGTCTTTTGCCCGGAACGGTTTCCTTGTGATGGGCAAACGGCAAGAAAAAGATCTGTGATCTCATTCTGTAGTAAGAGAGCAGCAGGAATTTCTCATTACAGCCAGTTATTCATCACAGATTCATCTTTTCCACATTTCAAAACAGAGCTGTCCCTCCACACACACACACACACACACACACACACACACACCCCGCCCCCAGCCCCAGAAGTCGGCCGTAATGGTTTCTTTACCGCACGCAGTATCCTACAGGCAAACATGTCAGGAACAGAGCGCGGTGACTTTGAACAGACACACACCACCAGCAGCACAGCATAAACACTCGAGCCATTTTATACGACTGGGCCGCAGTTAATGGATGTGGCCACTTCTCCGGCCGAAGAACGATTACACCGCCGTCTCGATTGCGTCTCGCTTTTTTTGCCTCCTTTCGGGACTTGCGGAACTAGAGGGAGGTGCCGGTCTTTACCGGAGCGTTGAAAACAGCCCGTCAGGGGTCAGCGCATCAGTAACCACCTATTATTTAGTCATTTATCTCCCGCTTTTCTCCCAGGTCACCACCGCTGTATCAGTTCAGTTTAAGGACCTTGAACATGGGTCCTGCAGCAGGAGGTCGGGCTCAAGTTAAGGTGAGACCCCACCCGGTGCCCCCTGCAACACAGCAAACAGACACACCTTGGCAGTTTTCCCGGAAATGAGTGTGTTGCCTCCTGGCTGTTGAATCCAAAAGTCTTTGCTCTCTTTGCTTGTCTGCTGGGTAAAATCACGAATGCCGGCATGTTGCTGGTTCGCATCCCTTTAGGAGTGGAGTGAGATTCAAACAGCGAAAACAAACAATCACAGCAGACGGACTCATTCATGCGGCTGTCAGGAGTGAAGTGGGGGTTCTGGGAGGAAAAGGGGCTGGAAGACACTGGTTTGCACGGGAGGATATGGGTGCGAGTCCCTGTTGNTGCCAACCTGGCAGACCACCATCGCAACCCCCCCCCCCCCCCGTCAGCCCCCTCCCGTCTTTCCTCCATTCTTCCCACGTGAAAGAGGTTTGCCTGTTGCTGGGCACCCTGCTGGCAGGAGGAGTTCATTGCCCCTGAGGGACGGGGGACACCAGCGATCAAGGAGCAGCACGGGACGCCGGAACACCGGGACGCCGGGACGCCGGAACGCCGGAACGCCTCCCTTTCAGAGCGGAGGGCGGGGATAGCTTTGCCCCCCGCTCGCTCATCCTCTGCGGCGCCATGCCGGTATACCCACCCGCCAGTCCTGCGCGGGGACCTTCCTCCGTGAGACGCCTCTGTGTTTGTTTGTTTCCTTGCCGCTGGTGGGGTGGGATCCCTGTGTGGGCAGAGGGGATCCGCCAAGCGCCCCAGGGTCCCGCTTCCACTTTCCACCTCGGGGAAAAAAGCTGCTCGTGCCCCACCTTCCCGAGTGGGCAGCTTCCCCCGTCGTGTCTAACTGAAGAAGTCAGTGCCGCGTGACCCCACGTGGGGCGATGGGGGGCATCAGACTGTTTTTACTGGTCCCCTTTAATGAGATGCACGGAAATTTAACTGGTCCACTGTTATGAAAGTTCACCCTTTACTGCACCCTGTTTGCCTTTTATTACGAATCGTGAAATGACGTTTCACTACCGTTCTGGTATTTTTACGAGGGCCTGATTTTCGCCGGGGTTTATGTTTGCTTTACGGCCGCTCTTCCGCAGCGCGGCGGGAACAGCTCCGCCTTTCTGGGCGCCCATTTTACTGCTCTTTCCCTCGGCCCTGAGACTCGGCGTCCTCGACCCGCTTGCCCGGACCCTGTCCCGAAACCCCCCCCCCCCCCCGCTGACAGATTTGTCACTCTGTCTGATTTACGTGGGAACGGCGAGTGCGCGACCTTCAGGTTCACGTCACGTGCTCCGGTTTGACGGCCGAGTCCATTTAAGGAGATTAATTGGCTTCTCGGGGCTGGAGAAGCACGGCGAGTCGGGCCAACGAAACGTCAGCGGCAGGTAGGCGACGCCGCACCTTCCCGCTCGTACAAGTCGGACCCGGATTCGCGAGACGGCCCTCGGGTTCCGCCCCCGCCGTGGACCTCCGCTCCCCGGGCCCAGAAAGTGGTTTTGGGTGACGGAGCGAGGAAACCGGGGACGAGGCCCGACTTTCGGCGGTTACCCAAAACCCAGCAGACTTGACCCTCTGCGGGACCCCCTCCCCGCGGCCCCCCGCAGAAAAACGGGACGGAAAACCATTAAGTGTCCGGCGGCATTAAAGATTAACGTCTGTTTCCCCTTCGTGACATTTTCAAATAAATGTTCCCTGTTTTGCATAACTGCTGGTGGTGTGTTAACAGCTTTTCTGTATCTCAATATATCAAAATAAACGTATGGGGGCGTCTGGAGCGGCGAAACAGACATAAATACCGCAGCGTGAGAAAACAGACGTTTTCACCCGCAGCCCGAGCAACATTAGTTCTGACTCGGTGTTTTTCTGCGTTCTTCTCTCTTCTGTGTTTCTAACCCCAAGTAAACATAACAAAAAAACACTGGATCCGTCTCGGTATTTTTGACGTCCTGCTCTGGAAAAAAGCGAACGGAACTGCTGCCCGTTCATCTCCACACGAAACTTCCACCCCCTTTTCTGAGGATGTGAAAAATGACGCAAACCGCTTTAATTCGCGCAACTGCAGAGCATCTGTCGAATCTTTTTTTTCTTTCGGTTGATCGCTTTTGGAGGGAAAAAAATCCTGAGCAGAATGAATTCAGCGCACAGTCCTGGCGATCCACGGAGGCTGAGGAGAAACACCAGATCTTAATTCCCCCTCTCAAGTGGACGGGGGGGCTAATTTCCCGGGGCATCTGGATCCTGTAACAGTACGACCGCAACCGTGGACATCGCTTCCCCCGCTCTGGTTATCATATAATCTGGAAAACGGAATGAAACATGAAAGGGCGGCTGTTCGCGCGGCTCTTCTCGGGTTCCGTGGAAACCTCGCGTTTCTGGAAGTATTTACGGCGGGGTGCGTGGTCGCGGCCCGCCCGAGCGCACACATGAATGAACACGTGTCACCTCTGGGCCGGGACCCCCAGCTGGGGACCCCCCCCCCCACGGACAGCACCAGCTGGGTATTGGCTCGCTTCCCCTCGTACCTGCGGCCAAAAACTTAAAACAAACCACAGCCTGGCAGAGTCTCTGCTGGCTGTTCTCTTGCTGAATTTCACGCCTGAAATGTGTTTTTTTTCCCGCGGCGGTTAAACAGTCAGGCACCTTGCAGCTGAGGGACACAACCTGCACGGAAGGTTGCGGGTTCAGTCCCCGGAGCTGTGTATCTCAGGCTGCCAGATATTGGTGCCTAACTAAGTTATTTAAATTACTATTTTAACCAGGGCGAAGGTCACCTTAGAGCTTCAAAATACCTTTTATTCACTTCAGGACACTTTTGGAACCTCAGTCACAATCAGGTGCAAACAAACAAGATGCCGGTACTTTAAAAAAATACCGCTCTTTATAAAGCGGAACAACTGGTTTATACCAAACAGAGGATTAAACTAACACTGTGGAGCTGAAAAATGCTCATTCGGGTTTAAATGTTTCAGGTGAAAATGACTATTAAACTGCTGATTCGGTATTAAAACATATACAGCAAAAATGCTAATACAGCAGTGGAATTCAGGTCTTTGTGGGGTCTTTTTGTTTTGTGGGAATGTGTCTTAAAGTATAAATTTGAAAAAAAACCCTGCAGAAGTGCATCTGTCATTTATGTCACATTATTATTTAGTCATTTATTTATTACTGCTTTTGTAACCAGCTTGACCTCAGTGTGAGGTTCAAACACTGGGCTGCTCACACTCTTTTACCCCTTTACACCACAGGGTCATTTTTACTGCATCGCTCCAGGGTCAGTACCTTGCTTGAGGTCCCTGCAGCTGCAGGTGGGATTTAAACCCACAGCCTTTAGGTGCAGCAGCCACTGGGCCGACTGGCAGCCGCCCGCCCATTATTCAAGGGCTGTGGATCCGAGCCGAGCCGTCTGTATCGCAGTGTGGCAGTGTGTATCCGAGGAGGAGTGAAGCAGGGGGCGGAGTCAGCGGCGAAGGCGGGGCTTGTTAGTGTAGCGGCTGACGGCGTTCCTGCGCCGCGATGCGCGAGGTTAACGGCCGCAGGTCAAGGTTCACCTCCGCGGCTGGCCGAGGCCTGTGCGGCGCCCCTGTTACACCGGTAAACACGGTGAGTCACGGCCAGAGCGCGAGCCCCCCCCCCATCCCCCCATCCCCCCTTCCAAAACCTCGGACTGCTGTTTGCTCACCTCGCTCATCCGTGACCCGTCCCCCGAGTCGCTCGGTCAGCGGTCCTCCCTCCTCTCAGCCCCCCCGCGAGCGGCACTTTCCTTTTTACCGCACCGCGCGAACCCACCGCCTCCTCGCCTTTGTGTCGGCTGAAAGGTGCGAGGTTAGCGCCGCCCGAGCGTTCGGCCCAAAGTGCTTTTCACTTATCCGCGGGTCACAAAGAGGTCAGACGCACGCAAACAGGGACGCGGCCAGCGGAGCACAAGGTGGGGACGACCTTAAAAACTCTCCCTTTCGAGCGCCGTCCTTCACCACACCGGCGGCGGCCATGCCGCTCGCTCTCTTTGCTGTCGACGCGCTGCCCGGAAGGCGTGACAGAACCGGCACGCGTGGACCTGGCGGCCGGCGCTGGCGAGTAACTCGAGCCGCGGTCTCAGGTGTCGGGGTCGCGTCTCGTGTTGCTGCGTCACCTGCGGTCCCGATTCGTTGCACCCCCGTGCCACAGGAGTCGTTCCGTTTATCAGGAACACGGAGGAGACGTGTCCGGGTCAGACGGAGCGCATCCATCCTCGCCGGGCGTCTGCGCGTCACGCCGGTCGGTAGTTAATGTGGGGAACGCGGTCGCCGGGCCTGTTTGTTAAACCGCACCACCGCAGGCGGTCACCTCCACCTGCGGCCGGTTTTACGGCTCAGCAAAGCAAACAGGCAAACAAACTGCTCCTTTTTACTCTCCGGTTCGCATCTACATCACATATCGATCTACGTTTCTGTCTGTGCCGAGTGACGTCACTCCTGCAGCGTGACCAGGAACCGCCGCGGGAGGTGAGACGCCAGTGTCTGATCCCACCTCCTTTCTTCACACCTTGTTTGCCGGGGTCCCGGGAGAAGGACCTGCTCCTGGGATCAAAGGCGGTTCCCTTCTCAGGGCTTTTAAACAGCAGCTTCTACATCTCGACATTATCGTCATTATTTTATTGTTTATCGGCCACTTTTCTCCCAGGTGACTTACAGTGTGACCTGCTGACACCGATTTACCCTCTTACACAACGGGCTAATTTCCACTCTTCAGTTCAGGGTCAGGGCGGGGGGGTGTGAAGGTAACACCTTCGGCTCCTACGTCACCCCTTTACGACGATCCCCTTGAGTAGCGCCCCCCGCAGGCCGACCCTTTCGCCCGCAGGGGCTCCGACAGCACAAAACAACCAAACCAAGTTCTTTCTGATGCCGTCGCACAAGGTGTGCATGAGGTCCTTCCTGTAGCCCCGCCCACTCTGAGGGTGGCACCTTCGCATAATTAACAGCAGAGGCGACGCCCACAAGTAGCGCTTCTAGCAGGCAGCCCGAGGGGGCGGCTGCGCAGCCATCGCGTCGTAACGTCCGACGGAAGCCTGTCTGTACCCAGCATGCCCCGCTGCTGGCCACCTGGGCCTTTTCGGGAAGCGGATTGCAGGCGGCCGAGCAGACGGTTGACGTCGCACATCCGGCATTCCTCATCTGCCGTGTGCTTCCCGCCACGGGGGGGGGGGGGGGGGGGGTTNTTAAAGTAAACAGGCTTGTGTTTCAATGAGGACAACATTTCTGGACAGACCCAAAGAAACAGGGGGGGGGGGGGGGGGGGGGTATTTGCGGCTCCTGAAAAGAAGAGCGAGCAACACCGTAAATCTGTCCCCCATCAAGATGACAAACAACAAAAAAAAAGACCGCCCGCCCCCCACCACCCCCAGCCCACCGTCATAAAACATCTGCAACAGTTCCATCCGCCACCGTCCCTTTAATGGGGTAATTACCGGGAGGAGGGGGCAGAGGCGGCCCGGGCTCCGGCCTTTGTTTGCCGAGCGTGCGCTTCATCTGGGCTCCGCCACATGGCAGGGGACGAACAAAAAGCCCGAGCGGGCCGCCTCCTCAAACGATAGGTGACCCCCGCGCCGAGGTCACCGCCGCCCGCCGCTCAACGTCGCCGAGCCGGATCCACGCGGCGCTGACAGGCGGCTCATCCAACCCCGTCGGTGCATTATTCATACGGCCACCCGGGTCCTTATCTCGCACCCTTCCAATAAGCGTAATTGCGGCGGCGGCGTAGCTGAGAGGCGCACGAGCCAGACGGCTTCATCATTAATGCATCGGCCAGCGGTCACATGTCATGTGACCCCTTTCGAGGGCTCCGCCGGGGTCCGGTTAATGTTTCACACGGGAGGTCTGGAGGTCACTCCCTCAAGTGTCTCCCATTGAAGGTCCCTCACGCTGCCACAGCTCTCTGTCAGTCACGTGACCGAGTCCTCTTTGTGCCCTCTGTTCTGTTAACCCTGCGTCACTACAGCCCGTTAACCAACCCGCTAACCAACCCGCTAACCAACCGCACGTCCACACCGCAGATCTGCTTACACAGATGTTTTTACATCTGTTACGTTTGTGCGTTTATTATGTTCCTGTCCAGAGAGCGAACGACAGCAACGGATGCGGAGGTTTCGACTCCGACACGGGATGGCGAGCGAGCGGCTTGTGCGTCTGATGCCACCGCGCTGCCGGTTCACATCCCTCAAGTAGCTGCCGATAGACGTGAGATTCGCGCAGAGAATTCGGAAATGATCACAGCAGACATAGCTGTCAGGAGGTCAGGCTCTCAGAGAAACGGGTCTGGGAGGGATTCAGCAGCTCCGAGGGATGCAGGGAGCTCATTCTAACACATCGGGGGGGAAACCGAGAACCTCCTGGTTTTTGATGTCGGACCCCTTGTGAGTGAGACCACTGACTGAGCAGAAGTGGAGGAGTTTGGCACTTTTACTGAGCTGTTGGGAGAGATCGGGCCCTGCAGGCGTCAGGGTGCAGATCCCTTCACCGATAATCTTTTCTGCAGGTCACGTGTTAGTAAAATTTACTCCAGAACAAACTTCATGCAACTGAGCGACGAAAATGACTTTGTCTTGAGTTCATGGGTGAGAAGCCACTACTTCCCAGTGATTCCCTCTCAAGTTCTCCTTCCTACATTCGCCAAATGTTCCCTTCAGGAATTTACAGGCTTCGCCTGAGCGGTTCTGCTGGTTGGAGCCTCAGGCTCTGCTTGACCAAGGGTGGTCTGAAGAGGAGCAGGAGAACCTCTTCCAGTGTAACATGAAGATAAGATGCTTTCTGGACGTAGACACCGCTGACAGGGCACAGGGGACAGCAGGCGGTTTAAAGGGACAGGTGGTGCACCAGTGTGTCTGAAGGGGGGTCTGGCTAACCGAGGGTGTATGTTTGGTAGCCTAAAGAAAGGAGCGGTCAGCAGGTGCCCTGCCGGATGCAGTGCCCCCCCCCGGCCCATCCGGGTTGCTGCGGGATGTCCTGCTCCCTCCGTCCCTTCTCCCGCCGCCTGTGTCCACCTGCTCTCCCCCAGTGGACGGACACCTTTTGTTGCCGGAGAAGTGGAGAGCGGTAAGACGAGTGCGACCTTTGACCTCAGGCCCTGAGCCAGTGTGTCTGGGGGGGAGGGGCCGCACTCGGGTGTTTCGGACAAGCTGAATGGTGCACTGGCCCGTTTGTGTCGGGCTCTTGAGTAAAGCCCCGGGTACAAACACGTATAAAAGTGACCGTCAGGCCACCCCCAGCGAGCGCAGGCGTGTGTCCTGGTGGTGGGAAAGTGTGTGCAGCAGGGAAACCGCAGCAGAAGTGTGCATATTTGCTCAGGAGCGGGAGCAGTCGTGTGTTTTGCCCCTCCCTCCCGGATAGGGTCCGCCGCCCCCCCCTCCGGGTTCCAGGCTTCCACCCCCCATGTGCCTGAAGACAAGTTTAGAACGCCGCTTATGCTGGCTGAGCTGCCAGGGGGGTCCAGCGCCTTGGGCGAAGTTTAGAATGCACCAGCACGGGGGGGGTCCCTGTGAGGGTTCAAGATGGCGGGTCAAATACCCTTATCTGTAACAAGCTCTGGCGGGGGCAGTTTTTTCATTCTGCCCTGCGGTTGCCATGGGCAACGTAAATCCGGAGTTTGTCCTTCAGCAAGAAGAGTCGAAATTGGCAAAAAAAAATGCAACGACACAGCGGAACCGCGGACATAACACGTTTGCCGCGTCGTTCGGCGTCCCTGTACCCCACCGAATGGTTTTAGGTATTAATATGACCGACTCATTAATGTGTTAAGCAGTTAACCTGGGAACCCGGGACCCTGACATTGCTGGAAGTTCTCGCTTGCCGTATTACCACGGTACACAGAGCCAAATGAGAGGCTGAATAAGCCATTCGTTGTTTTGTTTGTAGCTCCAACACCCAAAAAAAGGCGTCCATGGGTGTGGAAACAGACCGTTTGTTGACGCTTTTCTCCCCGGAGAGGATACGGTGCTGTTGGTAGGTGGGACGGAACCCGGCCCCCGTGTGACGACCCAACCGCTGCGATCGGCGTGAGCAGGAAAAACTGCACTTCTGTGAGACTTGAGGATAAATGAATTTGCGCCGCAGTGGTGCTCAGGTGACGCGTCCAGGACGGTCGCTCTGGAAAGTTCTCCTCACGCTGTCCTATTTGCCCAGTTTAAACACAAGAATGTCGCTGACAAACACGCTGTAGAGAACAGAAAAGTCACACATCCTGCCCTGCCGTCGTGCAGCGTCTGCCCGCCTGGTTCTCACAGGTAACACAGCCGCTGCGAAGCACACAGAAGTATGGAAAATATTTCAGAATGTGGAAGGAAAACATGTTTTTGAAGATAAACCAGCGAGCGGTCAGTGACCTGCAGTGATAAGGAGGACCGGGGGTGTGGGGGAGAGGCAAGGTGAGGGGGGTTGCTGGGTGTGTGCGCGGGCGTCTGCGTGTGTGTGTGTGTGTGTGCGTGTGTGTGTGTGTGTGCAGGCTTGCTGGGACCCCTCATTCTTGGCCGACTCACTTCGGGGGCGGAGCCAAACTGACCGGTCTTGACGGATTAGAGGTGAGAGGAATGAGAACGTTTCCCTAATGCTGTCGCCTGGGGCAGTATGCTGAGGAAAAACATGGGGCTCACACACACACACACACACACACACACACACACACACACACTAAGTGGTTTGGCCACTTTCTGCCACGAAAGCCCACCGATCTGCTCCAGTATCAGTGAACACAGCAGACATGAAATTGTCACTGGAGGCCCAAAAGGCACAGACTCGAAGGGCACTTTTTTACCCACTAAAATACCGCACACACTTCGCCATGAGCCTCTCACCCCCCCAGAGTGCGGTGTAACTGGTAGGTAGGAGCAGCAGATGGCGCTGTGGTTAGAGATGTCACCCTGCTGTAGGAGACCGTTTGAATCCCACCTCCTGCTGATCAAGATACTGATGCGGTAAAAATTACCCTGCTGTATTAATGGGTAAATCATAAGCATTTTGACCCCTGGGGGAGGGGTTCTGCATGAGCTCCAGGGGATGTGAGCAGTGCAGGTTTCTGAAAATAACACCATCTGAATACATGGTACCATGGTAAACAAAGGGTAAAAACACAGTAACAGTATTTATATAATGCAATTGTGTATATAGTTCAGTGAAATGAAGTCGGTGCAAAATTTTTTGCCAAATTTACCTTTTTTTAGTCATTTTTCCAGGCGTCTGGGGGTCAGTGGCTCATTACCATCACCCCTGTCCACCTACAGCAAACTGCTCAGCACCTGCCGTTGGACCAGAGCCCTGCAGCTCCCCGCAGGACGGACCAGGTCTCACCTTGACCGCTGCCTGGATGTCGAACTCAAACCCTGACCGCCAACCAAAGAAATACCAGTTTTACCGCATCCAGTCTGACCTTCACAGCTCATCTACGTGTTACTTATGAGGATGAACTGTTGATCTACAAAGGTGTTTTTCAGGAGGTTTTTTTTTGAGGGGTGGGGGGGTGTTGTGCGTGAAATGTCTGGTTTTTGCCAGTTTGCCGTATCTGGGGTTCTGTGCTTAAGATTTTTTTTCAATCGGTGAGTATTTGCCGCATAACGTTTTGACGTTTTTTTTTTTTTTTTTTGTGATAAAAAAACCACATATTAAGTACATGATATTTGGAGTCCTCCAACATTCTGCTTTTTAAAAAAAGACTAAAATCTGGACAACACAGGTATCCCAGAGAGCAGCATCACTGGCTCAGGGTAGCAAACAGGCGGCAGAAATGGAAAAAACAGAGTGAATAATGGACCCAGACATGCTGAAGACCACCCACATGTTTATGCTTTTATTGGTTTGCCACATTAATGCTTATTGCCCTTTCATCGGCTGCCATTATTTCACTAACTAATACCTTTACAGTCAAGATAACCCTGGTTGTGACAACACAGAAAAAAAGAAAAACATTTACTGGCCCACAGAAAAATGTTATAATGGAAGTGGAAGATCAAGTTTGCTCTGTAAACAGGCTGATTTATGAAAGCTGGACGCGAAGCTGAGCAATAAAACGCAGCGCGAGGGCGAAGGTTGGCGGCGGAGAAGAGCCGCCGTGTTTTTCCTCCACGCTGGCGGCGAGCGCAGGCTAGGAACCCACAGCCGTGTGTGAAGCCAGCGCCGTTTCGCAACACACTTCCAGGTCCACAGCACAGTCACACGCTTTACTGCCCCGGTTTCCCACTCGCCGTTTCGTTCACTGCATTGAGACGGACTTTGCTGAATTAGCGCAGAACTGGATATAACACAGGCCTTCCTGCGACACAGAAGAGAGGGAATACACTTGAATTCGGCACATACAACCCCTAACTTTGACTACACTGAGAAAGACGCTCAGGAACAATCACACGGACGGAGCGAAATATTAAAGTCTCCGTTAGATAGTTTGCTCACGTTTCCCTTCCAAGCGGCTGCTTGTTTGTTTCGTGACATTAACCGCAACTTTTATTTGAGGGTTGACTGGAAAAATGTTAGGTTCGAAATGCACAACAAATCTGTTCTTTTGCGCGGAGGCGTCTTCAGGTGGAAGGAGAAGAAAAAATGAAGCAGTTTGTGGAACCCTGAAAGCGCGGCCAGTAGTAAAAGAGGAAAAATGGGTAAATGCAGCTGTAATGAAGTCAAATTTTCTTACCTTCCACCTTTTGAACTGGATATTTAACATAAATCTATGCACACATATGACTTTTGAGCGTAAACTATGAACGGACAAACTGAAAGCTGATGTTAGACCAAAGTGCCTGTTTTTGGTTAAATCACAAAGTCACTGGGAGCTAAATGGGGAATTAATTTTTGCCATTTTATTAGTAGAGTAAAAATGAGGAATAGTTACCATTAAAAATATAGAACCGACAGAGAAGTTTGCACCTTAGAACGTGAAGCCTATGAACTGTGAGGTAGACATCGAATAGCTGTTTCCACCCTCAGAACATCGAAAACACCTTAAATTACTCTCCTCAGAAAAGCAAAACGACAGTCACACGTACAACACAAATATAAAATAATAATAGATTAGAAATTATAGGGATTTGAGTGCATATAAAGGTATATATATTTACAAGAAAATCACTGTTCATTCATCCAATGTTGCACTTCAGGAGTTTAAATATTAAAAAAAATATTTACAGCTCAAATTATGAACAGCAGTGCATTCAAAGCTAATGTGCATTTAAGTCGTTTCAGTGGATTGGTCCTCTGAGGGTCGGAGGTGCCGCAGGGACGCGGTCCGGACTCGGCCCTCCCTCACGCTCGTGCCCGGGGGTCATTTCGGGTCGCCGCGGCCCTCAGCCCGGACTGTCCGAGGGACATCGAGGGAAGAGCGGCTCACGTCAACCGCAGCGCCGCCCGGCCGCCGCAGGGCTCCGCAGGCCCGGGTGCTGTGCCGGGGGGCCCGGAAGCAGAGCGTGTGGGGGTGGGGGACTGACCTCCCCGCTACCCCGTCTTCTAACATCTCAGGCTGCATTTGGTAGATCTCGCTGACCATCACACATCTGCTGGGGTATCTGGGGTGGGGAGGGTTGTCGCGTCTTCTCCTGACCCGCCCCTCTCGCTCTCCTGTGCCGGACCGGTGGGGGAGCAACCGCCACCGCTCCCTTTCGGAGGAACGTGGTTTGAACAGGTGCTTCTGAAAACCCGGCGGTTCCCCCCAGACTCCGCGCCGCGTCCCGGCTGGCCGAGCGTCTCACACCTTTCCTCGACCCCTTTAGGCGAGTAATTTACCGCGGTGAAGGAGAGTTCCCTCAGCAGGAGTCAGAGGCAGCACAGAATCTGAGGACCAAACCCCCGCCCCCTGCAAACCCCCACCCCACCCCCGGTGAAGAATGGTACTTCACCGCAGTCAGGCCTCGAGTCACGAGAAACACAGAGAAAGAACGTTGAGGGATGGAAACGAGGACTGCAAACTGTCCACAGCAAAACCGGCCGTTCGTGCGGTTGGACAACTTTACGGTTACAGCGTGCGAGTTAAAGGAACTTTAACAGATGAAATAAATACGTTTTGCATATACTGGCGATAACGCGTCGCGTGCGACGATCCCTCAGGCGCTCGCGGCGTGGCGACAGGTTCAAAGGCGACGCGGAAACGGCTCCTTCTTCACACCGGACCGGCCCAGTCGTCGCTGGGCTTTGTCTCGCGGGTCCGGCGTGACGCCTCTGGTCCTCGCGGGGATTTCTGAAAACAGCACGAGAGGGGAAGACGCTACCTGCAGCCGCACTGCTCCACCACCATGTCTTCGTACTGCTTGTAGACGACGTTGTTGCCGGAGTCGATGTAGAGGATGCTGATGGGGCTCAGTTTGGTGGGGACGCAGCAGCTCGGCGGCGTGCTGTTGGGGTCCATGGAGTTCATGAGGGTCTGGATGATGGCGTGGTTCGTGGGCTCCAGGTGTGAGCGCAGCGGGAAGTCGCACACGCCCTCGCAGTGGTACGCCTCGTAGTCCAGCGGGGCGATGATCCAGTCGTCCCAGCCCAGGTCTTTGAAGTTGACGTGCAGCGCCTTCTTGCTGCACCTCGACTTGGACTTCTTCCCGTGCCGCTTCCCGTGCCGGTTGTTGAGCGCCATCCTCCGCCGCCGCCGGGCCTTCAACCGGCCGCCCTCCGCGTCCTCCGCCCGCGACCTGCGGGACCCGATCTTCTCCTTCATTTCGTTGAAGAGGTTCTCCCTCTTCCGGGACCTGCCGAACACCACCAGGATCGCCTCCTCCTGCTGGGCGCGGCCATTCCGGCCGAATCCCAGGTGCCTCAGGTCCACTTCCGCTTCCGACTGGCCCGGCGCGGCCCTGAGCTCGAAACAAAGCCGCCCCCCCGTAGCCGAGCGGAGGCCGTTTTTAAACACATCCCACACGTCCAGGACCTCCCATCCTGGGTGCCGAGCGTCCCGGAGATCCAGAGTTCTGGAGTCCAGGAGCCGCCCCGACGGGCAGGACGCTAAGCGCAGGCCGTACGCGGCCGGGTCGGATCCCGGGAGACCCTCCGGCTCCTTCCTAAGTATCCGCAGCTCGGCTCCCACCAGCTCCTCTTTGTCCGAAAGGGCCGAGACATCAAACAGATACTTCTGTCTTCGCAAAGGCGAGAGCGAGAGATCGTCTGCAAGATACAGGACATAATTGCAGTCAGATTCACTTAAGGTGTACAGTGGTGAAAGGGAGGCAGGGGTGGGGGCAGGGCCACGGGGGGTTGTGGTGGGGGGGGGGGTGACATTCTTAGTGACCGGCCAGTTGTGTTGAAGAGCGGCGAGCCGCAAACCTGCCCGAAACGCACGGNGGGGGGGGGGGGGGGGGGGGGGGGGGGGGGGGGGGGGGTGACATTCTTAGTGACCGGCCAGTTGTGTTGAAGAGCGGCGAGCCGCAAACCTGCCCGAAACGCACGGCACAGGATCCCAACATGATTTCTGAACAGAATTTAACTGGTCACCTGGGCTTCTTTCAGACGCAACGAGCACGCGACAAGGTGGTCGCTGAGCGAAAGACGGTGACTAAACAGGGACGTTTTTGACCCCCTGCGGCTCTTGGTGCGTGTAGAACCACATCTCTCCTCCCCTGAGGGCTTCACTCCCTTCAGCGGCTGTTTGTTCGCTCATTTTTATCAACAGCCCGCGTCGATCCGAGATAAGACGCCCACCAAGTAGGAAATGGAAATTATTGCACTTTCAGAGGTTTATTGTGCCACTGAGCCGCGATGAGGTTTATGGTTCAGTAAAATGAAATGATGTGATTTGTTAGCGATTGAACAAGTGATGATATAATAATATACAGGACGCACGATCTGCGACGCTGTTCCTTTGACATAAAGGCTGCATAAAACCGCTCAGTCTGAGATTTTTAACGTCACAAAAATGTTTGCCATAAAACTACAGAACAGCCGAAAGCCCCGCAAAACGTGTAATAAAAGCCGTCCTGGAAAGTGGGAAATACCAGCATCGCCAATCGCACAAAAGTCGCGGAAATAAACTTTTTATAAATCACACAAATATAATCCGTCCTGAGACAACAAACATCACGGAGGTCCAGCGCGAAATGCGGAGGTGGAAAACTGAGCTGCTAAAAAGTTCAGCTCAGCAAAGTGCTTTTCCAGCAAAAACGTGAAATAAAATAAATCCATTATTTATTAAAATATTAATTAAAATTGTTTCGATTCATCCTACTAATTTTACAGTTACTTTAATGAAGATAAAGAGAGAAAATACTGGTCCCGTAAAAACTTTATTAGAGAAATGCAGTTTTAGGACTTTTTTTTTATATTTTATATGTGCAATTTATTTTGCCCCCCCCCCCCGTCTGCAGTTTATCTGCGTCATCTGGCCAATATTCCCGTGGGCCGCAGTGAGACCCCGCAGATCGGCCCCGTTTCCCCGCACAAAACACCGTTTAACCGCCCGCTATCAACACGGGGGTCCGCCGCTCTCACACACTATCATTATTATTATTATTACGGTCGCGGTACGGCGGTTATTTTACTTTTAATATATAAGTTTTGTTCAATACATTTTAGAAAAAAACAATCTAAACAATGGTGGCGAAACTGAATAATATCAAATAAAATCCTAATCAGCAAATTGTTTAAATAGTTAAACTGTGCAAATAAAACGTACATTTAAGGCCCCTATTCTGGCCGGGCATCGCATTTTTAAAATTATTTTTTTTTGCAGTTTTTTAGCTTAAACAAAAGAAGAAACGGTTTTCAAAACGGCTCGCTGCTCATTTCTAGACGCAGATTCGCTATTTAGTTATATTTCTTACAGTTTATTTACTGCGACCTTCGTGCATTTCGCTTATTATTGGCTTTTTTTAAAGTCCGCCCGAATTTACAGAAACTGGGGAAAAATAAATTCCTGAGGATTAAAGCTGTTTAAAAGAATCCAAAAGTTCGCGTACAGTAACGGCCAGCAGTTCCGGCGCCGTGTTTGGTTAAAGTTCCGTTTGTTTGCGCGTGTTGCTGCTCTGTACCTGAACCTTGCAGAGTTAAATAATAAAATCAGATTGAAACCTTCTGCTTGTTTCAGTCTCTTCCCGTCTGGTGCACATTAGAGTTTCTTTTTTTTTTATAAGCGCTCAAACAAATCGAATACAAGGTCACCAAATAATGAACAGTTGCGAATTCCCCCCCGGCCCATTAAAATACTTCCCCGCTTATATTTCATATCCCCCCCGCGCCAACGACAACATTCCCCTCTCGCAAGTGCTCGAGATCATTATGTTCAATTTAAATTATTACTTTATTATTGCGTTTTCACTTCTCCCTATTAGAGCAATTCGCGAAAGAAAGGACGCATCACTCCGCGCGCGGCCCGAAAGCCCCCCGTTGAATAAATGTAATTATAAAGGACGCGCGTTTATTAATCATTAATAATGGCTTTTTAAATAATGGCGGTGGCCGTTAAAAACTTACAGGAGGATTTTTTGGCAACATCTGCATCGAATGATCAATGGCGAAGCCGTTAAAGTAAGAGCTGGGCTTTCAGCGCGCGCGATTTTTCTTGCATTAAAATGTATAATTATCTTATCGCGCTTCCAATGGTCGTTTTG
Organism: Arapaima gigas; assembly: GCA_900497675.1. Taxonomy (NCBI): domain Eukaryota; kingdom Metazoa; phylum Chordata; class Actinopteri; order Osteoglossiformes; family Osteoglossidae; genus Arapaima; species Arapaima gigas. The sequence goes on along the minus strand of UFQX01000872.1, from coordinate 600,222 downwards.
CAGCGACTCTACAGGGAGACGCGGTGACAAGAAGCGAGCTATAAATCACGGTTGTTATATTGCGCTATTTAATTATGTGCGAGACACTGATTTCTTTCCCTTTGGAAAGTCGAAGCTGGCAGAAATGTGCGTGTGTGTGGAGGAAGGAGAGAGTGTGTGTGTGTGTGTGTGTGTGTGAGGGCCGCGGATTCCAGGCACCATCTGCGTTTTAATGAGTTACTCCAAGTGCCAACAGTAATTTTCATACATCCGCGCCGCTCTCGTCTGATCCCGCGACCGGAACGAACCTCAATCTGCCGCTTTTTCTACCCGAGCCGCGCCGAACAGGACCTGCGCGAGCGCGCGGAGACGCCGCGTCTTTTTTCCCACAAACTTGTGCCGGACGCGCCCGCCCCACGTGATGAACCCCCCCCCCCCGCCCCCCGCGAGGAAAGGGGCTGTTTGGGGGAGGAATGCGACCCCGTCGGCATCATCATCATCGTCATCATCCCCACTTTTCGTCCGTCTGCCGAGCTGCGCCGTGTTCGGGACACGGTCCCACTTGTCACACACCTCTCCATTAACCCCGCGCCCCCCCGGGGGGACGGGACATTTTTGGGACCCCGCGCCGCCCCGAAATAGTAATTCTGAGATCTGAAAGTGGGATAAGTGTTGACTGACAAACTGCGATTCTTTTTTTTTTTTTTTTTTTAATTTAATTCCCTTTTATTTCACACACCATCTTCCACCAGCTAAAATGAATAAGAACCGGTTGGATTGAAAAATAAAAACGTTCTGAACATTTCAACACTGTCATTAGCTGTTTCAAAATTGTATACAATGCACTGTTATCACCGAAAGCAACGATTCCAGACAATTTTGAAATGTTCAAAGTTTTCCAATCCAAACAGGTTTTATGAATTTTAACTTGTGGAAAACGGTGTTTAAATAAAAGTTAAAACAAAAAAAAAAAAACCTGAAGAGAAATAACACAACAACAAACCGTTGTAATTCAACACTCAGCCTACATTCGAAGCTCAAAATGACTGTTTGGTGGTGGCGTGGGGTCCCGGGCGGCAGTGACCGGACCCCCAGCAGAGTCCAGATTTGAGGGTTAACGGGAGGAAACACGGTTAAAGGACACGGCGGCGGCTACTCGGGGACGCGGTCAGTAAACCGGGGGGGGGTTGTAGGGGTCCTCCTCATGGTGCTGCTGTGCCCCCCCCGCGGCCCGGCCAGTTCGTTACGGGGCGACACACAGCGTTTGATGTGTTATGACATGGACGTCAATTAGATCACTGGGTTCAAACACTCCCAGGAGCGCGGCGGTACCAAGCGGCCCTCAGAGGGTCCGAGGAGGGGTCACAGCGCGTGACACATCAAATCAGAATCAGAGGAGAAAGTGAGGCCATTTTTTCTAATCAGACCACTTCGCAATCTGGCCCCAGCAGCCCCCACAGGCAACCCTTTATTCGCCCCCTCCTCCCGGCGCGGCCCACGCGGGGGTCGCCCACAGCCCACCCGCTGATAAAGGTCCACTTCCACGTCCTTGTCCCCCTGTTTGCTTTGCCGGTGTGTGTTTTGTCTTTGTTTGCGGCACCAAGTTGCGCGCCCTTCACCCCTCGCCCCCCAGGGCGCGGACATTCCTCATCTGCGCATGCTCAGCGGGCTCATTCGGAATTCCACTTCTTTCAGGATAAACGATTTAATTGTGAACAAACCAAAAAAACTTGTGTTTGTTTCATTCCCGAGTCTCTCCTCCTATCCTGTAACCTCACAATATTCCGCGCTTTTAATGAAAAGTTCCGTCGGATTATAGCAAAAAAAAAAACAGGTAATGAATCTATGGAATAATTGTTTTATTTGCAGGATTTTATGGCCGTGGGTCTGTGTGTGTGTTGGGGGGGGGGGGCGCGCTGGAGTCGGGATCGCACTTCCAGGAGGGTTTTACTGCTAAGTTACCTGGAGGTCAGAGCAGCTCCAGCTTCGCTCACCTTCTCATCTGCATACATCTCAGTGGCCAAATCGCGCCATATTTCTCTAAAACGTACAATTTTACTCAGGTGTTTAAAGAATCACGCGACAAGTTTTAAGTTTTTCAGAAATGTACGTTCATTTGGATGCAAAGTTGTGTCCGCGAGGCTGACAAAACTAAGACACCAGTCATGATTTTTGTCATTAATGCTGTTAATACTGTAGATAAATATTACGACCATGGTGTCCGTGACATCGCTGGGAGCAGATAAGTGACAGTTTAAACTGGAATCCCTGCCGTGTGACAAGAATATAAATGTGTAACTGTAGCGAGCAGCACGTGACGGCGGTTCAAACGCAGCGGAGAAACGCGGCGGCTGCTGAGAAGTTCCGCAGATCTTCCCGCTGTGGAGGCAAAAGAAACCGGACCGGGCGACCGGAACCAACCTTCTCCTCGGTCCACGAAGCTCGTGATGGTGTTGGCCGACTTGGAGGCACTGAAGAAGCTCGCGTTGAGCCCCAGCTTCTCCGCCGCCGAGAAGGTCCGGTAGATGGACACCATGTAGTCGTGCGGCACCACGGCGTCCTTGGAGGTCCACGAGGATGCCCGGATCTCCTTAAGGACCTTGGACGACTTGAGGGCATCGCGAGGGCTCCTGGGCTCCTTGTTTCTCCTCGGGGAGGATGGGGGCAGAATGGCAGCGGCGTGGAGCCACGGTAAATCCCAGAAGAAGACCAAGACCAGGTACAGGACTGCTGCTCGGAAGGCATCCATGGTGGTGATGGTGATGGTGGTTCTGCTGCCGCCGCTGGCGTCTCCAGGGGTGCCGAGAAGCCCCGTCTGACCGCTGGCTCGCAGATGGAGGCAGGAGGTGAACCTTCAGTCCAGGAGGAAAGTGCGCTCTGAAGTCGCGGAGCTCCGTGGAGCGTCGGAGCCGCAGAGGAACACGCCCCTCTCACGCACGTCCTCCTATTTATAAGGCGGACTCGCCCCGGTCCTCCTGAGGAACATCTCCGCGGGCTCCTGCCTGCAGCGGGGATTCCCTCGCGGTCCAACAGGAGGTCCCGCACCGGCCGCCCCCGCCCCCGCCCCGGATCAGGTGCTGACGCTCAAGCGCGTCCAGATAAAGTCATTCTGGCGAATTAAGGCAAAGTGCCTGCAAGGTGCAAAGTTTTTTTCTGCATTATTTAAAAAATAAAAATAACATTGTGCTCAGATATATATTGCTGACAAAAACATAAAGCTTTTTTCACGTTCTTATGTGGAATCTGACCGTTTAATGTTATTATTATTATTATTAGTGATTAATAATGATGACAATCATAATAAAAGTTAACGCCCTTCTTCACGCTGACCTACAACATCACAATTGTTAATCCACGGGTACAGTGGGGTATTTTTACTGCAGGAGGGGTTCAAACCTGAGTCTTTTGATTGGAGGGATGCAGTTCTACCTGCTGTCGAAATATTAAGGAAAGTTTGGTGTGGAAAATGTGCAATTTTCTTCAACAATCACACACCTGTGCGTCTTAAACGGATGTAAAACGCTCTCTGCAGGGGGTGGTGAAGATGCACAGTCCATCCCCGGGACCCCACTGCCCACCATCCAGACCACCTACAACAAGCGGTGTGTCAGGAGATGTCCATCGTGGCCGAGAACCCCTCCGATTCACTGTTTGCACGGATTTTTCTCACCCATGAATTAATTTTCGTGCAGTTTTTATTAGTTGTAATCCTATTAAATACCTTCCAGATGACCGTTTAGTCATCTATTTCTAACCTGTTTTTCTGTTTCTTTTTTGTGAGGATGAATTAGTTGCGCGGTGCAGCAGAAGGTGAACAGCGAGCTGAGAAAAACGTGTGGAAGTTTGCGCTGAAACTGCGCTCGTTTCACGCACGAGCACCGTCACCTGCGGCTCAACGGCTGCAGCGGCTACAGCTCATTTCATTAGGCTCTATCGCCCTCTAGCGGCCCGCGCCGGGAAGCAGCTTGTGACGACGGCGCATGCGCACACCCCGGCGAAATACGGAACGAAACGGAAAGATGTAAATTAGAGACAAGTTTTATTTAAAAAAGAAAAAAAGTTTGTCTGCGTTTGTCTTATTCGTCCAGTCACCGCGAGATCCCGCTGAGTGAATAAAACTCCAGAAGATGGACTGAAATGAAGCAAAATGTCTTTGTCAGGAATGTAAAGCGGAGAAGTTTTGTAAAAAAAGGATATAAAATCAGTTTTTCACAGCTGCGATGTTTGCAGGGACACCGGTGACCGCGACTTCTGTGGCCATATGAAACATCTGCGATGGAAAGTGATGATAATAATAATAATACTAATAAAAATAATACAAATAATAATAATAGTTACATTTCCCGACGCCAGGGGGTGCTGTTACATCTGTACCGCTGTTTAGGTTTGTTTACGGTAAACAAAGGCGACAACTGGTGTGCCGTCATTTGCACTTCAAAGACGGTATATAAAATCACGCGCATACATTCTACACTGGAAAATTTATGTTTATTGATTTGTTTTTTCCAAAAGCAAACACGGTAATATAATAAACGGAAGTCTGTTCACATCCAAAGTGAAAATAGGCCCCATTCACATCATACTGGGAAATATTTCTGCAGCAGATTCATCAGTTCGCAAATATTCCATTAATAAAGATTCGAACCCTCCGTCCGTTTGTTTACAGTGAGAGAAATTTGCGGAGCTTCAGTGACAACAGCGGCCGTAACTATGATGTAACTGTGATGTAACACTAATGTAACGCGGGTAAACACTGCAACGTCACACGGAAAAAACATCACTGATCCCCTCATGTTACATTAACAGACTGACGCAAAACCAACAGTCCATCAGTTTAACCCCAGTGTAACACGGAACACTACTCAGTGTAACACTAAACGCACACAGTGAGGCTCATGTAACAGGGATGTGATAGAGATGTGACTGGGGTGTGACCGGGATGTAATAGAGGTGTGATCAGGATGTGACCGGGATGTGATAGAGATGTGACCAGGATGTGACCAGGATGTAATAGAGATGTGATCAGGATGTGACCGGGATGTGATAGAGATGTGACCAGGATGTGACTGCGATATGATAGAGATGTGAACAGGATATGATCGGGATGTGATCGGGATGTGACCAGGATGTGACCGGGATGTGATAGAGATGTAAACGGGATTTGATCGGGATGTGACCAGGATGTGATAGAGATGTGACCAGAATGTGACCGGGATGTGATCGGAATGTGACCAGGATGTGACCGGGATGTGATCGGGATGTGACCGCGATGGGAGGGGACAAGAACGTGGGCTGCGGGACGCCGGGCAGAAGAAGCTCCTCGAGACTCCGGCGCGCAGGCGGTTAAAGAAGCTGCGCCGCCTCGTTATATAAGAGACACGCGAAGAGCAGCGGCTGGGCACGCGCAGCCCTTCACGCGCAGCCCGTCACAGGGATGCTGCCCTAACCGGACTCAGCATCCAGGCAGAACATTCCAGAGTCGGACCCGGAACCACCGTGACCTGGGGGGGCTGCGCTTGTACTCATCATCATCGTCGTCATCATCATCGTCATCGTCACTGTAGGTCCAGGCTCGCGCTCCGCGGCTCTCATAGTTGGAAAAGTGGACAAAAGGAGCAGCAGCGCATCGCTTTGAACAGGCAAGTGCGCCGCTCGGCTTCACACAGTACGTCCAGGGTGAGCTTTATTATTATTATTATTATTATTATTATTATTATTATTATTATTATTATGCGCTTGTTTATTTTTGTTCGGTCTCTTTCTCGGCTCCTCAAACTGCCTGATGGTTTAAGATGGTCGAAAACCTCCCGCTGAAACTGTACAGTTTTGCAGGATAATATTAATATCCCGAAAGGGCAGGAATGTTCTGGGCGGCGCGGCGGATTCGCAACTGACGGCCTGCGTTCTGGGATGTGGGTTCGAACACCGCTCAGTCTGTGTGGAGTTTCTTCTCCTGCTCTTCGCGTGGGTTTCCACGAAATCATAAGACGCTCCGGTTTCCTCCCACCGTGCAAAGGTGTGCGAACCAGTTCGTGATCAAAACAAACCGTATTAACTGAAACTGCAGGATAAGAAATTCATTTTTATTCTACTTGCATCAGTGAGACTGAACTCGGACTAAGATGGAGTTACAGGCGACAAAATAAACCTTTTTAGCAGATTTGACACTCAGTCAGACAAATGTCATTATTTACTCACTGATCGCCCCCAGGTGGGCCTGTAACCCTCATTACCTTCATCTTAATTATTCTTCTGATCATTTCTGCCAGTGAGTACACACACACACACACACACACGCGCGCGCACGCACACACGCGCACGCGCACGCACACGCACGCACGCACGCACGCACGCACACACATACACACGTACGCACGCACACACACACGCACACACACACACGCGCACACACACACGCACACACACGCACGCACGCACACACACACACACACACGCACACACACATACACACGCACGCACACACACACGCACACACACACACACATACACACGTACGCACGCACACACACACGCACACACACACACACGCGCACACACACACACACACACACACACACGCACACACACACGCACACCATGCGCTGTGTCAGTTGATCTGCATCTCACCGGCACTGGCACCACCATGTTGCTGGTTCACACCCCTCAAGTAGCTGCCTATAGAAGTGAGAATCAAACAGCAAATATTGAGAAAAAAACTGTCATTAAACAGCTTCTTACTGTAGAAAATACCAGGGGCCAGCAGGGGGTGTAGTGGTCGGAGCTGCTGCTTCGCTGGGTTCCATGGGATTAGAGCAGCTTCTGTACTGCTGCTACACGGAAGCCTCTAAGCGGAGGACATTGTAGGTATTCTGTGAGCAGCACAATTCTGATACCTGTGTCTGTGCCCCCCATCCAGCTGGAAATATCTCCACTGTTATTCTCTGCTGCACCAGGTCTGGATGAGTAACACGGTAAATGGGGTTATTTTTCTGACTGCTGCACCACCTGTAGAGCAAGGAGGGGAAGAGTGGAAACAGCAGAAAGTCCAGAGTACAAGTGTCTGTGCAGTGATACCCTATCATACAGAAACAGCCTCAGTCTCCCAAATCCCCCTCAGTCCCCATCATCTCCACCATCTCTCACCATCACCCATCACCTCCACCATCACCCATCATCTCCACCATCATCCACCATCTCTCACCATCACCCATCACCTCCACCATCTCCCATCATCTCCACCATCTCTCACCATCACCATAATTTCTCACATCATCCATCCCCCCAATATCGGGGGCACCCAGCATCATTAGCTCAGAGTAAATAACGAGCTGCTCCTTCACAGGGGCTTCCTCATGTACAGCTGGCTCACGTGGTGACTTCCCTCTGTTGCTAAGACCGTTGCTAAGCAGGACTCGGTCACTCTGCGGTCCTCATCTGATCCCGTTCCAAGTGGAGCAGAGAGGAACAAAGGCAAAGGCGATGCTCTGAAACTGTGGTTTTGGGGGGTGTTTTCACGTCTCCCGCCGATGAGAGAAACACGGGGGACATCAGACGGAAACAGCGGTTCCACTGCGGCCACGCGTTTCCTTCTCAAAAAACTCATTTTAAGGGGGAAAAAAAAACCACTGTGAACAATAACCCAGGACAGGGAGTGGAAGGTTCTCGCAATCCGTGAGGAAGACGCGACTGCGGGACCAGGATCCGACCCCCAGCAAAGAGACGCGTAACAAGGGGTGAAGTCCTTCCTTTGAAGATGTTCGGTGCGTCAAAGCAGTCAACTCCTGTCTAACGCACCGACGGCAGGAAAAACCCCCCGTGGCTCCCGCTGCCTTTCAATTACGCAACAGCGCATGAATAAAACAATAAGTGCTGCTTTATATAACTTACTTTATATAACCGCTCAGCATGGAGCAGAGATGATGCAGAAGAAACAAAGGAATTTCTCAGCTCCCCGTGTCCCTCAGAGCTGCTGAATCCCTCCCAGACGCGTCTCTCGACAACCGTTTCCTTCCTGCATAGATGAGTCCAACACGTCTGCTGTGATCATCTATGTATTCGTTGTTTGAAACTCACTGCTACAGGCAAGCTGCTTGAGGGATGCGAACCAACAACACGGTGGTGTCAGACACAGGCTGTGTTCTCATCCTCCTCTGTTGTGGATGCACTTTTGTTCGCTCTCAGCTGCGCGCCACTCCGTGCAACGAGTAAAAGGTAAAACGAGGTGCAGCCAAGGACGAAAACTGAGCTCCTCCGTGACTTTCCGAGATCTGCAAATTATTACGATTGTTTTACGTTTCAGAACCACAGCAGAGCAGCGCCGTGTCGACGCCATGAGCCCCTTCCAGGAGTACGAGGTACACGAGCCTTTACCGTATTTTACCTCATTAAGTACCGTGGTTTTAAGGTGAGCCAGCAGGTGGCGCAGTGGCTGAGGACACCAACTCCTACCTGCACCCCACCAACCACCGCAGTACCTTTAACCGCAGTACTTACCCTGATTTACTCTGGTGAAACTCCCACCTGACGGGGATATTTGTATTTGTTGGTATCCGCATGCAGGGGACACCCCACACGGTAGGGAGTGGGGTCCAGACACACCCTGCACATCCCGTGGTGTGTTTTTGACAGGTCTCTGGAGGGTTCTGCTCACTCACCTCCTGTTCCGGTGTGTCCAGGCCAGCAAGGTGCCAGGGAGGGAGGGCTGCCGCAGCCGGATCCCCCGCCTCGTCCTGCGGCCCTGTGGCTCCGTGTGCAAACGGGGGCCGTCGTCAGACTGCCCCCTGCTGGTGGAGGAGAGTCGCCGGTGTGGCCGCTCGCCCAGAACCAGGAGCCACAACAGCTTTTGCTCAGGTCTGACTTCCCTGCTCCGTCTTCATTAATGTTTTGCTCTTTGAAAATATAAAACAAGGTGTATTATACATTTGGATCTATTTTCTCATCGAGTGTGTTTATTCGCCGATAAAAAATGGACTTTTCTCACTACAAGGACACCGTATGGTTTATCACTGAATATTTCAGTCATTGCTGCAGACGTTTCATTTTATTCCCTATATTATGAATCATAGAAACCTTTTTTATCAAATCCGAGAAAATCAAACCAGGACCTTGTTGACGAAACACCACTTTGAGTTCAAGTCCCTTTTCCAAAGCAGCAGGTCGTGCTGCAGGTGTGACCTTTGACCTCTGCCCGGTTTCTCAGATGACACTGGCTGCCCCAGCAGCCACCTGGCCTCCCCCTCGGGCACCGACACCACCCCCCTGGGGTCCCCGCTGCTCGGCGAGCGCAAGGCCAGCAGGAAGAGGGCGTGTGTGGCGAGCGGCAGGGACCCCCAGCAGAGGCGCGGCGGGGAACAGCGATCGACGGCCCGTTCTCGAGGTGAGGTGGACACACACACACTTTTTTTTTTGGGCTTGGGGGTGGGGGGGCATAAATAATAATTTAACATTTCCCCTCATACCTGCGTGTCGCTTCTTATCACACAGGTTCCTGATCGTAACCACAGGTCAGCAGCACCTGCGTTTAATCAGTCTCATCAACTTGTCAGTGATCAATAAAAGGGTACATCTGTGTCACAAGCCAAATATCCCTGGAAGCTGTGAAAGGTTGAAGTGATGTTTAAAAACGTGAAACTTTTATTTTGAAAAATAGTTTTGGCTATGCAAATGAGGCTTGTGGTCAGATTACATCAGTGATTTGCATAATTAGCATTGTTTATTTATTGGCTGCGCGCCACTCAGCGGCTCTGAGAAACGACCGGGTCTCAGCGTGTGGTCCGAGACCCGGGTGACCGCAGCACCATGTTGGTATTAAATCATAACAAACTGCACTTAGGTAAGTTGGTCTTACCTGCTTTTCTGGGGCTGGGTGTTGTTTTCACGCGCTGGAGGTGTGACGGGGCCGATCGGTTGTGCCGATTCGCTGGTGGTTCTCGGCTCTCGCTGTTGACCTTTCACCGCTTCTCCGATGACCTCGTTTACCACTAAACCTCCATTATTGAGCAAAAGGCCAGCAGGGGGCGCAGTGGTTAGAGCTGCTGCAGTTGAAGGACCCAGGTTTTGAGTCCCCACCTCCTGCTGTAGTTCCTGTTATTACTGCTTTTACTTTCAAATGATGCAGTTAAAAACCACTCCGTGGTACAAGCAGGTAAATCAGCGTGAGCAGCTTTGTTGTGCTGGAGAAAAGTGGCAGATACAAGAATGACCGATAACTGCTACGAGATGGTGGCAGCAGTGATGCAGGGAGCAGCGCGTGGAGCAGGTATGTGGGGGGTCATGTGGAAACACAAAGATCATGCAGAGTTTTGACACAGAAGAAAATAGTCGCTGGCACTGTGGGCGCCCGTGGTACCGAGCGTACCCTGTTGACTGGGCCATTCTGATTGTTGGTCAGCAGCAAATATTAGGGAATGTGGCGTGTTTTCAGGAGGCGCCAGGGGTCCCATCACAGAGCTATGGCAGTAGGTGTGGATGTGCAGTCCCACGTGGGTGGAGTGACGGAAAGTTGTGGAAGCTGACAGCCGAGGTTACGCTTCTCCTCCTGTCACACATCGTGATTCAGATTCGTTTCTGTCTAGTGAAGCCGTGACTGCGCACTGTACGCTGCCCACGGGAGGGGGTGGGGTCTAACTCTGGCTGTGGTGGATCTGCTTTGATGACATGCCGACATCCTTCAATGCTGTGTGTTTCCCAGGCGGACACCAGGAATTTGGCTCCTCCGGCAGAGCAGGGAGCGGCACCACCTGGCAGCGGCCCTCAGGGGCCCCTCCTTCTTACCACCCCCGCAGGTACAGAACCTGGTCCCAAACCTGCACCTTTTTCTACTGTTACATGTGGTGTGTGTTCCTGTCTCAGCCAACAGCCAGGTGTGTGTGTGTGTGTGTGTGTGTCTGTGTGTGTGTCCCCTTAGGACTGGTGTATCTGCGTGGGACGTGGAGCCACACACCCCCGAGAGGACACCATCCAGCCCTGGTTTGACCTCCACCCCCAGGTATGACAGGGCACCTGTGTCACATGGACTTTGTGGGGGGGGGGGGGCTTATCAGTCTTGCCTAAATAATGCATTGGTTCAGGGAGTAGAGATGTGTCCCCCCCTCATCTCTACTCTGCTGAGGATATGAATATTTCATACTTCATGTCAGATTCTCTGTCCCATCTGAGGTGTTCGGTGTGATGACCCCCCCACCCCCCTTACAGTTTCTGCCTTGTCTCATTGCATCTCAGCACAGTTTGAGAGGGACTGAGCATTTTAAACATCTATTTAAATTAATGAATATTTAATAAATCAATAATTTATGTAAATAACAGTGCTGTATCTGTAACGGATATAATTTAGTTTTATTTCTAAAGCGTGTTATTCTCACACAGCGAGACGGTGCTGAACAAAACATGAGACGGCAGGAGCAGATGTGAGATATGAAGTAAGTCTGTAGATAAGATTAGCTAAGCATTTAAATAACTAAGATCTATATTGGTTAGTGAAGCTATAAAGTGAGCCAGCTGGCAACTGAGGAGAGGAAAACAACAAAAAAAAAAACTAGCTACCAGAAGGAGGAAAAATAAACCTCTGGGGGTCCAGGTGCTGGCAGCCCACCCCAGACATGAATAAACAAGGAGACTGAAAGGAATCAACAGCTCCAGGGCTTTTCTACACCGTTCAACACAGGAGCTTTAGTCTTTCAGGTGTCGAGCTCAGGTTCTGCTGACCTGCGTGTGGGGGGTGATTTTGAGTAATGAGTTTTTCCAGACAAACTTGGAAAATCAAACTGATTTACCCATTTATACAGCAGGGTAATGTTTACTGTATCAGTTCAGGGTAAATTAACCAAATGTAAGAGGGTGGCTTTAGCTGCTATGCCACCTGCTGTCCTTCAGTGGAAACGTGATTCCTTCGTTCTCTGGGTTTCTTGCCCAGGTGAGCGATGCAGCGGGTTTGTGTGGCGCTGCTTTCACTGCAGAACCAGGAAATTCCAGTTTTGATCCCCTTTTTTTTTTTTTGGGGGGGGGGGGGGGGCAGCTCAGTGGAAAATGGAACAGCCGGTTGAACCCATTGCTGTAGGAGAATGGGGGCGATGAAACCCATCAGAACTGAGTTTAACACCCCTCTCTGAGATATCTGAACCCAGAACAGCTCAGCTGTCATTGGCTAGGAGCCCTGAGGGGGTGGGGCCTCGCTGTACATTCTGTCCATATAGAAATGACTGCATTTGCACAGAATAACAGATCTAAATGGGACCCAAATCTAGTTTTAATCTTGAGGTGGAGGGGGGGGGGGTCATACTCAACCTCCTGCACCTTCTGTTCATTTACTCCACCCCCCAGCAGGGATGTAGTGTTGTCCCAGGTCGCTAGGATATCATGATCCTCAGTCGCTTGTCTCGGCATGGGGGTGGAGGGTTGTGGATGCTCTGTATACCCCACCCCACCGCTCTGCAGTCGGATTAAAGTGAGCTTTATCTCTGCTGCCGCGGGGGGTGGGTGTTGTCGACCCACTTTCCTTGCCAAGTGTTGCGTAAGACTGCGCATTTCAGAATTTCTGCTCCCCAATTTGATTGTTACTATTTTGCACTTTGAGTTTGGGTGAAATACCCCACTCAAGGGCACAATAGCAGGTCACCTTCTGGTTATCCCACTGTCCACTGCTCTGCCTAAATTTACACAAGGATGTGTGTCTGATACCACCATGTTGCTGGTTTACATCCCTCAAGCAGCTGCCTATAGAAGTGAAATTCAGACGGCAAGTGCATAGATAATCACAGCAGATGGTGCTGTACTCACATATGTAGTTATCAAAAGATGAGGAGAGATGGGTTTGGGAGGGATTCAGCAGCTCTGAGGGGCACAGAGTTCGTTCAGATCAGGAGCAAAACTGAGAACCTGTAGCTTTTTGATTTGGGCCAGATTGTCTCACCAGAACATGGTGTCGCATCTGAAGGGTTCCCACTTCCCTCAGGGCTGGTGGCTGCAGTTGGGCCTTGTTCTCGCTGACATCCTTCACCCTCCTGTGTTCTACCCACCTGACACCGTGAATCACATCCCAGATCACGGCCCCTCACTGTGACCAGATGGACCTGCTGGTGCAGAAGCCTCCCTTGGGGGGCAGACGCTGCGATGGTGTCTATTTTAAGCCTCGTTTCCACCAGTAGGTTTGGCAGCTCCTGCAGGAAGACAATGAGATATCCAGCCTTCAGCCTCAGACCTTCCCCTCCACTGCACTTCATGATGCACTTTTATATCTGCTGTACAGCTACTGCTACAAGAGCACGGGCTTTGTTTGCTTATTTGATGTTCATGGCCACAAAAACTGCATCTGTAATATCAGTTGTGTGACTGGGTAAAATGTAAAAAGTTCAGGATGAAATGAGTAATTTGACAGTAATCATACTTTGCAAGGCAAGTGAAGGTTTGATAGAGGTGGAATTTCCCACATGCTTTGTTCTGCACAGTTATTTGGATATTAGATATGCAAATTACTTGTATGCAAAATGGGATACATATTCACATGATCCTATTCTAATCAGATGTTTAGGTTTACTTTTATTTATAGTAAAAATGGCATTTAAATTTTAGCTGACATTTTTCTCCATCTGCATACAATGTGAGGTTTGTACACCAATTTGCCCCTTTAAACAGGGTAAGAATGTGGATCAAGGGAACGTCAGCAGAGGTGGGATTCAAACCCAGGTGTTTCTGCTGCTGAATGCTCTGACCACCACACCACCTGCAGCCTAATGATATTCAACAACTGAATTTTGTACTATTTTAGCCCAGCAGATACTTTTCCCAGGTAGAATTATGGGATTTTTGGCAGGTTTTTGTACAGAGTGGATTGTCAAATGCTATCCTTTTGTTAACTGGCAGACGGAGCTACCACTCCTGCTGGGACAACCACGGCATCAGGCCCCCGAACCCGGAGCAGTACCTGACCCCCCTGCAGCAGAAGGAGGTGGTCATCAGACACCTGAGGAGCAAACTGAAGGAGTCAGAGAGCAGAGTTCTCGATAGGTCCGAGTTGTCTCCTCCTGGACTCCCAGCTGTTAAGAGAGGGCTGGTTTTATGATGCAAACCTGGGTGGGGGCAGGGGTTCAAAATTCTGCTACTATAATTGAAAAATAAATGGCACTCTTGTAAACAATTAAAAACCTCACTTAATGGCTTGTATATTATGTAAAAATTGCATGAGACATCCCTGGTTGGGGTCACTTGATCCCTTTCTGTCTCTGTGCTTCTGCTGGTGCAGGGAGGCCCAGGTGAAGCAGCTGAAGGTACAGCTGGGCCGCATGCGGGATGACTGGATTGAGGAGGAGTGCCACCGTGTAGAGGCGCAGCTTGCCCTCAAGGAGGCGCGCAGGGAGATCAAGCAGCTGCGCCATGTGGTAGAGACCATGAGGAGCAGCCTCATCGAGAAGGACAAGGGCATCCAAAAGTATTTCATCGACATCAACATCCAGAACCGCAAGCTGGAGGCACTGCTGCGCAGCATGGAGGCGGCGCAGAGCGGGGCGGCGCAGGGGGACTGCGTGACGGGGGTGTTTGGGCTGGAGGTGGCTGAGGAGACGGTGGACAGCGGTGTTCCGGTCAGCGGCGAGACAGTTGACTGGGTTGATGCTGCCGAGCGAGAGCTGGGATCGGACCTGGATTCTGTGCAACTGGAGATGACGACAATGACAACAGTGGCGGAGGTGAACCCTGCTCCTGCTGTCGAAGAAAAGGCAGTTCAGACCGATGTGGCATTGAACCCCCCGGAGCTGCAGAGCCTCCTCCTGCACCTGCTTAAACTACGGGATGCCGGCGTCCTCTCTGAAGTGCCTGGGTCCCACAGCACAGAGACGGCGGTGGCTCCTGCTCAAACGCCCTTGACCCCCGTCACCCCAGACCCCCTGTCACCAGGGGCCGAGACTCTGGTGGCCAAGCGGTACTGGAGCAGCAGCTTCCTGGTGGACCTGGTGGCCGTGGCGGCGCCAGCTCTGCCCACGCTGGCCTGGCTCTACTGCACACACCGCGCAGGCACCGAGCCCGTGTACAACATTGCTTCGCTCATCCGTGGCTGCTGCGCCGTGGGCCTGCGCTCCCTGCGCCGCGTCCCACTCACATCTGGCGTCTGAGGGGGGGATCCCGCCGTGCCAAGCGCTTCCGCTCCACTCGACCGCATCCCGTGCCACACTCCTCCATCCTGTATGTGTACACACACACACACACACACACACACACACACACACATATTGGTGTAAATAGGAAGCTTGTTCCCACCCTCTGACTTGCACTGTGTACAGAAGACGTGAGTTTAGGCCAAATAGCAACAGAAAGAGATTTATTGTCTACGGGTGTTTATTTTCCTCATATATGTTCTGTTGAAGTTTTCGTTTAAACTAACCAGTCGGGCAGGTGGTTAGGCTGCAGTTTGACCTTCTTTTATGTTTGTTTGTGTGCCAGGAATAGACAGCGCATGCATGGTCATGCTTACTCTCCCACCACCATAGTACTTCTGTGGTTCCTGTGAACCAAAGTTCAACATACTACACTGTTCATGTACTTAGCACAGTGTGGAGTCTTGTGTTCCCATGGCAACTAGTTCTCCAGTGTTACCTGCCTGAAGTGTTTACATGAACTGTCCTATATTTATTAATAAAGCATGATAATTCTGGGCACATTTCTTTGTACCTGTGCACATTTTGTTAAAGGGTTTGTGACATTTATTATAAGTCACAGGGAAAAGTGATGGGCAACAAAGTGCTTACAGTGATTTACCCATTTATCAAGCAGGGTAACTTTTACTGTATTAATTTGGGGTAAGTGTCTTAAAACTACTTGAACCCTCCAAAGAGAGGCAGGAGCACTTACCCCAGCACCAGCTGCAGTGTTCAAGAACAGCAGCTCCATTTTTCCATCTGATGCCACACAGACCTCAATAGGGAAAAAAAGTGAGTATTAAATTGTCAAATAAAAACCACCACAGTATTCACCCTTAAACATTTTACATGTTTAAAAGTTACTTGCCCATCTTATATCATGCTGTTTTAAATTAAACTACATCTCCTTTCCTTCATTTCAGTGCATTTGGGCAGATGTGACCTTACCAGATTTACACTAAGAGCCCTGCTTTAATCCCCAGATTACACGTAATTGATTTATTGGGGGGTGGGGGGAAGTCTGCAGTCGGGAGGTTTTTGTCCTATAAATCCGATGACACAGCGGATGGTGCCAGAGGTTGCTGAATTTGGGCAAAAACACTCAGGGAGACCAATGCCCTCTAATGGAGAGCCCTGAAATCCCCCCAGTGTGGGGAGGGACTGAGACTGCTGCGCTGTGATCGTTCTGTGTGCGTGCGTGTGAGAGAGAGGGCCCTGACTCACACTCTGGACCACAGCATCCCTGGGCTGATAAGTGGTAATAAAGGATGACTGAGTGACTGAATGATCAAACAAATGAAAGTTTCAAATCCACACCAGACAAACCCATCAGCTGCAGACTTCAAGTCCTTCCTTGTGATCGGAGACCTGCACTCTTCACAGATTACAATCCATCAGGTTAGATCTTTTCTGACCCAAAGAATGTAACAAGATAAGAGTGTAACCGATATCTGGCAAAACATACTCTAAAAGGACATGTTGCAAAAAAAACCAAATTGTCACGATTTTTAATGCCACCTCCTGTACTCTTCATAAACCTGACAGTGCACTACGATGCAGAAACACGGGCTAGTTTTCCTCAGCGGGAGTTGGTCACCTTCCTAAGCTGATCTGCGAATTTAGAAACAGGCTGTTAGAAAAAATGATTCGATTTTAGAGGACAAAACATGAAGTAAGTTTAGATTTTTGTCACATTTGTCCTTCATTTCCTCAAAACATACTGTGTTTTTGCAAAGCATCATGGACATGAACTTTGCGCCTTGGAAGAAGATGGTTGTAAAGAACATCTTGTTCATCACCTTATTTTGCTGTTTCGCAGTGTGCTGCAATATAACTACAATTTGCGTCGATTTTAACTGCGGCTTCTAGAAAGCGGAAATGAGAGGTTTTGAATGTTTTTTCTATATAAAGTTTTTTTCCCCCTTTTTGTTATTTCTACCTCTAAGCGGTGGGCCTTTTCACTAGGTGGAGCCGTTGAAGTGCTGCTCTGTGAGTCAGTCTGTTTGGGGTTTTAAGCGCGACCCCCCCATCAGCACACCTTACATAACTCCCTCTTCAGACGTTAAAAGCCTGGCGAAGCTGCTGCCCCCCCAGCAAGGTGACAACTGCTGCAGGTCTTTAGAGACCCTGCATGTACGCTGGGCTGTAATTGGCGTATGACGCGGGTGATGACGTCAGAACGCGACACCAGAAACGCCTCGCTGAACACTGGCAGATTTACGTAACTGAACGTGTTTTATAACCTTCCTTACTGTGAAGTTAAGAGGTTTTGTCCTCTGCAAAACCTCCATGGACTGTAACACTTCAGTGCCACACATCTTTAGTATATTTATTCATTCGGGAACAGAAGTGCTTTGTGCACAGATACAGGATGATCAGAGCACAGCTTGCGTGTCTGATACCACCATGTTGTTGGTTCACATCCCCAGGGAGCTGCGTATAGAAGTGAGATTCAAACAGCAAATGCATAAATAATCACGGCAGATGGTCTTGGACTCATTCAGGAGAGAAACGGCTCTCAGAAAGATGAGCTTGGGAGGGATTCAGCAGTCATGAGGGACACAGGGAGCTTTTTCCACCACACTGGGGACAAAACTGAAAACCTACAATGCTGAACACCTTGAGAGGGGGACTGGTAAACATCTAGTAATGTTGGGGTGCAGACCCCCAACCATCCTGTAGGCCATAATCAATGTGTCGAGCTTCATACCAGCAGCTACAGGAAGCTGGGGAAGAGAAAAGAGGAGGGGAAGTGAGTTGTGCAGCTGTCGAAGGGAAACGCCGGGACATTTTAGATGGAAAGATTAAAATGACTATAAATGAATCCATCACACCTGAGCTGACTTTATGGATCCTTCTATATTAAGGCCAAAACCCCATGGGAAAAAAACTGAGCATGTGAGAATATGTGTGTTATAGGTATCTGCACAACATATTCTGAAGGTAGGTGTGATACATCCACATTCTCATGTTTTTTAATGACTCCCCCCTCCACTGTTAATAAACCTATTAAAGTCAACAGTGCATTATAGTACAGAAATGTAGGGTCATTTCCTTAAGTTTCAGTTTTTATTTCAGTTTGATTGCTTTTTGATTAGATCTGCAAGTCGATATTAAACGTGCATCATATGTTACACAAGAAAGGAGATATTAAACTTGCTCGTGTTTAATGGACCATTCCGGGAAAACGGTGAAGTCACGCTGGGGAGAAAAAAATAAATAAAAAAATCACATAACTGGAATAAATGAGGGAACCGAGCGCTGATATTTCAGCTCATTTTGTCAAATAAAAACCAATTACAGTAGGAGTTGAGCTGGAATCTGCAGCAGACCAGAAGTCCACAGTGAAATTGTCTTTTAAAAAGCGCATCCTTAAAAATATCAGCAGCAGAGGGATGTGAGGACTCCACTGAAACAACATGAATTATTAAAAACACCGCAGACTTGTTCGTTGAAGGTCACGGAGCTCAAGGCTGGTACTGCGTCTACAGGAGTGAAGCACAGTCATGGGAGATATAATTTAATCTGTAATAGACACGATAAACCCGTGTCGTGTGGATGTTGCCACCGCGCTCACAAACGGCAGGACGAGCCGAGGCCCAGAGATCCCGACGCGAGAAAATCTCATTGGTCGTCAAGCGGGAAATGAAAACGGAGGCATTTTATCTAAACCACTCACTCGACAGCAGACATTCATGGGCCTGAAGGAAGGAAGAAGGAAGAAACCACATAAACTGTGCATGGGGGGGGTAAACCCCCAGACAGATCCAGACTACCTGCCATAACCTGGTCAGCTGTGCAGAAACATGGAGAACATGGTGACCTCTGATCTGACCCTCAGCTCCACATCATCTACTCATTTACCACAAACCTTCACCTCGGAGGGCTGGACACTGAACTGGCAACCTGGACCATGGTTTTTCCCTGGGACTCAAACCTGCCTCTGGTGCCAGAGTGCAGAAGTTCCCCCCACAATAACTAATCTCCATTTTCAGCCTGTTCCTCAACCAATAATGTAACTAGCAGTAACCAGAGGAACAGCAAGTAGCATAATGGATAACAGCCTCTTACAGCGAAGTTTGGGGGTTCAAATCTCACCTCAGCCATTGGTACAGTACACCTGAACAAGGTACCCTACCCTGGGTTTCTCCAGTCAAAACATCCCACTGTATGAACAGGGAAAATATTTAAGATATAAAGTGCTCTGTGTACAAGCAGCTAAATAACAGACAATATAAACAGGACTGTCATTCATCATTCTGTACGTAGCAACAGATATTAAGTTATTCACAGTAATGAATTATAATCCTGTTCATTAGTTTAAACTGTTGACTGACTGATTACAGCTGCTGCCAGGTGAATAAAATATGAATACTTGTGTTAATATGGCTCCCTGAGAGCAGGCAGAGGACTAGTGGCAGTTACCCCGTTTGGCCCTCAACTTTAACACCTGTAAATCGACAGAATGGACCGTTACAAATGACTGAAATGCACTTCCTTACCTATTACATACATTTCCTTACCTATTTTCTAAAATACCTGCTGCAGAGCCTCGGTTGTTCACCTGTGTTCACGTTCCCAGGGGGAAAATAGCAGCAAAGTGCAGCCAAGCACAGCAGTCAACTCACTTCCACAGTGTTTACGGCTCCTGTCTGGCATCCCTGACTTCCAGCGATCAGCATTAAGATAAGCAGCGCTGCACCTGTTTATGGAACGAATCAGTCATCGATCAGCACTAAACAGACATTTTTGTTTTCAATTACTTTAAATATTTGAATTTTAATATAGCTTTTTGTTGTAAGATTACTGAAGGCTTATACACAACCTAACGTGAACAAATCAAAGGAAATCTGTATTCACCTTTTACTGATGGTGACAGTGTGAAAAGTGACTTTGGATTTACAAACAAATTATTTAAAAACTGGCCTCTGACCCTAATTATACTGACAAACTGCAGAACCTGTGCGCTCTAGTCTGAGTAAATGGAATCTCCCAACATTCTTAGACGTTTTCCTCCAAACACAGGCTGCTCCAGGTGACGAGCAGCAGGTCACCTGGGACAAATGAATTTTCCGGAAAGGCGGACATGCTGTGAACCAGCTGTCAGAAGCAGATGGAAGCTTTTATTTTGACTGACAAGGGAAAATTTGATTCAAATAAGATGTGCCGAGGACAATTCATTTCAAATCATTCATACGGTTCTTTCATTCAATAAAAAAAAAAAAATCATTCCGCTCCAAGCAAAATTACTCAAAGTTTCCATGACAACTCGACCTACTTCTGAGCGGCTTGGCTGCATCGACATCGTTCCTCTGTCTCCGCAGACTGGATATATGACAGCGAACATGGAGATGTTAGACTCCAACACCCGTCAGTATCGGTTTCTCACCACACAGTTCAGCCTTTTGGCAGCTTGTGTCCCTGTGTTTGATGTTCATCTTCAAGGTGAGTAAGATGGGGGGGATCAAAACCAATATATTTTCCCCCAATACGTTTTGCTCTAGTAGTTTGATTGTGTCCACATGTCCTTCTCTGTGAAAAACTATGCATATTTAAAAAAAATAAATTAAAAAAAAAAAAATCAGTGTTTTGGAATCCTTTATACAAAAAAAGAACAAACATTTGGCAATAAAAGAAAGCATCAAAAAAATTATTCTCGGTAAAAGATCATACAAGCAGTAATCTGCACAGCTGTGCATTGTAATACAACTGTTAAACCAACACCGCTGTTGTGTTATGGGAAACAGCCACAGGTCCTTTAAAGCCATGACCCCCGTGAGGAAGAGCTGCTGTGTAGGACCACTGCTGGACGTGTTTGGATATTAAGACATATTAAAAACAACATCACAGTCTAGTGCGTCTGTTAAAACCACAACCTCACGCCTGAAGCTCTTTATGCCCTTTCATAAATATGACTAAAAAATTTTTGCTAATTTTCTGCTTTTAATTTCTATATTTACAATGCAGAAAAACTGACTGGTTTCTTCCTTTGTTTATCTGAAATATTTTTTAAAAATTGATGATACACTGATATTAATAATGAAGGAACAATCGGCCATGTGAGTATTGTAGAGTAAAACATGTCGATGAATCGCACAAAGTGGACTGTGACGGGACAGAAGGGAGTCCGACCTCCTCTGTGGATTTTTCTCCAGTGTACGCAGCCACTGCTGCTCACTGAATGTTAGGAGAGCTTGACAGCCATCTTCTGCTCCTTCTTCATCTGTCTTTGGGCCTCCTTCTCCACCTTCTTCCTCTGCTGTTCCATCGCCCGCTTCATCCGGTCTGCCTGTTTCTGCAGCCTGTTACAAAATGGAGAAAAACTTCCTTAAAGTACTAAAGCCATTGAGAAATGGAGCACAGGGGCTTATGGGCCGTCCTCGTGCCTGCAGCACCTGCTGATGGTGCGCCATATTTTCTTACTGAACATTTTAGAAAACCGTAAATGTACACATGAATTTTGATGTGTCACTGGGGTGTAAAATAAAATGCAGACTGGAATCGGTGTACATTTCAGGGGTGAATAATTGACTCCCAGCAGTTGAATAAATGCTGTGATGGCAGCAGGAGGGGGCTGCTTCACTGTTTCTGCAGGAAAACAATGTGTTTTGTCATCACTGTGAAAACGAGAACCATATTTCATCTGCAAAAAAGCAACATTAAAAGCAGAGAATATGGAAACAAAACTCCTGATTTATTGTCCTCCTGACTGTTGTTACCGGTGTAAAGCACTAATAATTGCAGTCAAACACACCCCTGCACAGCTTGCGAGGAGAATCAGGACTTGGGAAATGCTGTGACCAGTGCAAATTGGCTGAGGCCGACCCCGCCCACTGCCAAAGACAGCCAATGGCCGTCCGTGAAGCTGAGGGCCTAGGATCGGGTCTGCCGGGAAACCTGCTGACTGCCTGTCTGGCGTCCGGCTTCCAGTAAATCGCGTACCAAGAGGGCTGTGACTACAAAAATGCCAGTGGCCCCACACATTTGTCAGTGTAACCCCACCCCCAGCCTTCTGTTCATTGCACTCATTTCCATTACACAGAATAAACTGCTCTGAGCACCACAATTCAGTGCCTGCAGCACAAGGCAGAAAAAGGAAGATGCACTAGAGGAATCACATCGAGCGGATAGTTACGTGCAAATAATATGGAGGCCTTGGGTTGCTAAAGATAAGGACATAAAGCAAATGACAACAATTTCTTTAACTGCATGTTTCCTTATTATTGATACAGACAAACTCTACTGAAGAGCTTTTACAAATACAACACAATGTATAACCTCTCATTAACCGACTGCTTAGCCATGTGGTGCAATTATGAACAGAGCCTTGACAAAGTCCAGCAACACCGGTTTATAACTACAGGAGGTGACATTTTAAAAGATAATTTGACACAAAAACACATCCAAAATCATTACATATTTTTGCTATTCACAGAAAATGCCACTCCCCAGCAACCACAGAAGAGACCATAAAAAAATATTTCTGTTTGAGAAACATCATTTAAATATCAAAAGACAAAAAGCTAAATTTGAATTTATGGCTTCCACTGTGGGTTTCCCCATCTTCAGCTACAATGTTTGTTCTTAAAAACACCAAATGACATATAACACTGCTACCATCTTTGCCACAAAAATAAATATATCACAAAGAGGTGATGTAGATTTTAGCACCTAGGGACTCTGGGTTACTATAGGCACTGTTAAGGGTTGCCAATGAAAGATACACATTTCACAACAGAAATAAAACAACAGCCACAGTGAGTAAATAGCATAAAAATGAGTGACACACTGCCACCTACTGGAATACAGCAGAAAAACAGCCGCAGGTAAAGAGGATTCGAAAGGGGAAAACCAGAATAACAAGCAATTCAGGTTAGAAACCCATTTCTGCAAGACAACACTGGGAAGTGAACCTAGAACCTGACACTCAGCGATTAAGTCCATACCTTAGCACCTCGGCAGCCTCCATTGCGGCATCTGAGTCCTCATCCCAGGCACCGAGGTGGTCTTCCTGCCAGTTGTCCAGCTCCCCTAGTTGCCCCTGAGGAACACAGAGATGGGTGGATGTCAGCTGGAGCTCATGGTTCATCCCCATGTGGTTAGCATGTAACAGTGCTCAGAACCCCAAAGAATGCTGTGGAATTTTGTATAAAATCCAACTAATATTTCGGTAATGAGGGCCAAAAGTCAATAAACTCAGACACCTTGGTTATATCGACTGGCTGTGGCTTCCCACATAGAGGAAGCCAGGAACACCCAGAACAGTGATCACCTGCATGGGAAAGAAGGATGTGTCGGAAATGCCGAGCCGGCTGGAGAAGCCCGTGCTTCCATCTGGGACCATGTTCAAGGGTTCCCTCTTTTTCAGCATAATCTGGGGAAAGGAGAGTCAACAGAACAAAAGCTAGAACAATGCAGTGAGGCCCAGCAGGTGATGAAGCCAGCTTTCTAGACAAAAAGTACTTTTTGTGTTTTCTTGATAGTGGGGGCCATATCTTTAAAGTAATCTGGTTCTTCCTCCTGCGTGCTGTTAGGCTGGGGGGTCAGGCTGCCGTTGCCCCCCTCGATCCGGATGCTGGTGGGGGCCTCCTCATCCCAAGAGCTCCATTCCTCAACTTCCGGCTGAAAACACAAAACCCAGACACTATAAATCAATATGATTATCGCAAACCCTGACAGTGTCTCATTTCTGAACTGTACAATATATTCAAACATATCTTACACAAGTACAGCTTGATTCTTTTTTTAAAATAAACAAACTTCCCCTGTCAAACTTTTGTCAGACTGTTTCATAGCAACTACACTAGTGAAATATTCCAGACCTTTTTTGGTACAGTGGAATGATCCACAGTCGTTGGCAAAGTAACCTGGTCACCACTCAGTTTCCGGAATCTCCCCGACCTAGAGCTAAAAAGCCAGCAGGAATTTCAGGTTAAACAAAATTAACAAAAACAGTGCACAGCATCTTGAAAAGCTTACTATAAAAGGTATTTATTAATCCATCCATTATGAATAACACGTTTTCCAATGCAAGGCAATGGTGGTCCAAAGTTAATCCTGGAGTGTTTTAGCACTATTGTGCTGTATAACTCTAACACAGTTATAGTGACCTTGGTCAAAGGTATCAGCTAAATGAAGATGGAAAAATAGTATATAATTAACATTATCACATGTTCATGTCCTACCTGCATATGAGTCTTTTGAAAAATGAGAGGACCGACAGCAGACATGTGCAGATCTTGAAGAGGCGGAACTGGGAGATGGCCATAGTGGGGCTTATACTGGAGCAAAAATAAATAAAATGCTGTCAAATAGTGAACTTATGAACAATGAAAAAATAAATATTAGAGGATTTGCACACTTAAACTGCCTGGGCCAAGAACTTTTATGGTTAACTAGGGTAAACATTTTGTTGTTTTTTAAACATTTTTACCAGAATAGATCATGCTTAAAACTGCAAAATCCATACCATGAATTGAATTTCAACTTCACCTACCTATTCAGGTGTGTTTATATACCTGGAATGCATAGGTAACAACATTTTCAAAGCTGTTTCCTATCTAGGTGTTTTTGTGCAGTAACACTTACACGCAAGGGACATTTTATATGCTCAAAAAAGTTTTTGGCTTTATTTCTAATAAGCTGTCAAAGACCCACTACCTAACTTATGGTATAATTTAAAATGATAAAAGGTCCCATATAAGACTCAACAATGCAGTATGTGCACATTGTGCATATGTTCTCTACAGTGAATAAAAATGAATGCCTGGGTCTCAAGAAAACAGAAAAAAACGCTAAAGAAAGACAGCAAAGAGCCCTGAGGGAAAGTCTGAAACTTCATGTGACAACATGACAATTGGTGAGGCAGCACGCAGGTGTTACCAAAGGACAGCAAAGTTTAATACCCCACAGAAAGAGCCGCTGGTCCAAAAGAAGACACCCACCAGACAGAGGAGAGCAGAACAGGAGTCTCTTCTTTATTCATTCACTTTTCAAACCACAGCAGCTGCCCAGATGCGCCCCTCTTCTTTCAAAAAAGTACACCAATAGTCAACGACTTCATATTTATTGCAAGTTTCGCTAAACTGCGTACGGTCTGTTACACGTGCGTTTTTTAACATTTACTAAATTCCCTGTTTCGCACTATTCACCATTTAGACACCGCCACCTTCCCACTGCACCTTGCCCACCATCTTTACACTGAAGCGGAAGTGGAGGCCCGTCAGAGAGGACCCCCCCCCCGATAGGCGTCCAGCAACATGCCTGAACATTTGCACTAATAAACTGCAGTTGAAAAAAAAACGAGGACCTCGTCGTAGGCGGCCGGCGAGACGCCAGGAAAACTGAGAAATATTTACTAGTTACCCAAAACAAAAGGCCTTAAGAATTTATTGTTATTATTGTATCCCCCGTTGTTATTTATTTCCAACCGCTAATATACTTTTCATCTTGTAATTTCTTTCGATACGTGTTCGCTCATAACATTTGCATATAATAAAATTGTATGGAAAGAAAAACCTTGGGACCTCGTCATAGTCGCCCTACGCGATGCCTGTTTTCTGCACTCGAGCTACACGTTTAATTTGTTTAATTAACCAATTGTGGGCATTTTTGTTTTAGTTATAAAAGTCGTAAGTCCTAGCAGTTAGGATAAAAAATTACTGAACACACATAAGCAGAACTTTAAGACAGTAAATTGTGATAAACATGAACAGGACAGTTTAAAATAACGTGGAATTAACGTCCTCATAATCTCCAAAAATTATTGGAAGTAAATCATTCAGGATCAGGACAGGTAAAATACCATACAAACAATGAAATTACTTTAATAAATAAGTACACTGAACAAACACAAGTCTTATTAACAATTAACAGATCAGCCACAACTACTACTACTATTTTTTAAAAATGCTTTCCATCTTTGTGCAATTTTCTTTGGAACCAAAAAGTTCTATCAATAAATTTACCTTATTTTGTATATATGTGAAGAGAGGAGGAGAAGTGCTGTTTTTAACCTCAGTGACAAGAACCTTAATCCTCCACTAGCAAAATACTTCCTCTTTCTTTGAAGGTTTCTCCTGAGGGTTACACTTTTTTTCCTTTTAGTTGTACGTGATGTATATCGGAGAAACTGAAGAACAGTGTCCGCAAAATGCACAAAGGTATATATAAATGTGTAAACGTGTTTAACTTCTGAATTTGCAGAAAATGCCAGAAATACATAACAATGATTTTAACATCTAACTAATATGGAAAAGTCAATTCATTCAAACTGACACATAATAAGAAAACAAAAAAACACATTTATTGGTAAAAACTGCCAGTGCTTGGTTGTGAAAAAATGGGAGGGGGGGGTGTTATCAATTATGTAAACTGTGATCATGATTCAACACTCATGCTCAAGCAAAAAAGTTATTTTTTGATGGACTGAGAAAAAAACCTTTATAAGGTAGCATGCTGTGCAAGGAAAGCTCTTATTCTCTGTAGGAGTTCTTTCTTCACACTGTCAGGTACTAGAGCTGTAGGGGAACAGAGAACAGGTGGAATTTTAAAAAACTGTAGATTCTGAAAAGTCAGGATAAACTTATCAGTCATTTACTTCAAAACGAGATGTTTAAAAACTGTCTGCTTTCAATACCAAATGTTTTAGCCATGGAACAACTACACACAAGTGGCAATGGTTATACAACGTGTTTAAAAATGAAATAACGTGCATGCAAAATATATAAACAATTTTTTTAAATATAAAATCTGATTATCATCCTTATAACAAACCAATCCATATTAGGTAACAAATGCAGAGTCCATTGTAGTCCAGAATCCACCAATCCGCACATACGCTAAGGACAATTTGGAGTCACCAATCCACATGAAACACATGTTTTGGACTGTGAGAGAAAACCAGAACACCTGGGAGGTGCAAACATTATGGGATCATGCAACACTCCACACAGACTGAGCTGGACTTGAACCCAGTGGAAAAGAGCAACAAGCCACCACTACTTATAAAAACTGCTGTCCCATATACCTCTTCCTTTCGGGGTGATTTCCGCCACCAGATCCTCTACTGTGACGTGTTCCGAGTCCTTTTCCCTGATGACATCTGCAAAGCAGCTCACGTCCTCTCACTGACCAGTAAAAAAATATCCATTGACATACAGAGCGTGCTGGTCCTTACATCTTGGTGCTCCTACCTACCTTTACAGTGTGCCTTCAGCTGGTCCTTCCACCCACACTCTATGAGACGGGCACGTAGCAGCTCCTTCAGCCTGTGTCAGAAACAGCAAGGGAAAAATGGCTTCGTCTGGTCATAAAGCCCACATTTTATTAATAGAACTCTAAGCTGCCTGTCTTGTATATGTTTGTGTTTGTTTGTGTGTTACCTGGCTCTGCTGTGTATATGGGTGAATGATTCTAGGGAGTTTATTGTAGTGTATCCTGCACTGCAAGTCACTGTGGTTAAAAGTATCAGCTAAATACTACTTAAAAATCATCATATCTCCCTTTGAGAAAAGCACTCGCTAAATTAATAAATGCAAATTTAATTATACGACAATAGGTAAATACACAGAAAATTTGCATTAAAAAAGTTGCTAAAATAGATGAGCATTTTCATGTCGCCACTGTCTGAAGAATCTGATCAGGGACGACTTTAGAGCTTCGTCCTTGTCCACCCCAGAAAGTCCCTTCTGTGTGTGACAGATGCTGTAATTCTGACGGAAACAAATTATTTTAATATTTAGAGCCTCGCAGTGAATGAGCAGTAGTTCATAAACTGAAAACATTGAATTTCTTCGGTCCTGGGGGTGGTGTGTGTGTGTGTGTGTGTGTGTGTGTGTGTTCCCTTACCTCTCCCTTTCGCCCATTTCTATCAGCTTCTGATTGACAACAGCTCTCAACTGCGACTCTTTACTCATGTCTACTCTGAAATGACAAGAACAGGTATTATATATTTATAAGATATATGTCACAAAGTGCAACAAATCCTTTGGTGGACCGTCCACAGCCGTACCACAGTATTACTGCGGTATTACACTATTAATATGGCAACAGAGGTGCGGGCAGCTCACAAATCGCTATTCCCTGTTTATTAACCACAAAACACATAATATCCAAACTAAATCACAAACGAATACGGAAAACTGAAAATCCCACCTCTCAGACTGACATTAACTAAATCACTGAAACAGACTCAGCGGCTGCCGTTTTCTAGAGATTTCCCTCATTAAAACTACAGCATTCCGACAAGCGAGTCGAACCTGTAATAAACAAAATAGTTATTATGCGCTCATAATGTTTAAAGACGAAAACTTTTCTAAAATGTTTGCACTGCAGCGCTAAATATAGTGCCAATAAACACATACGATTGTTACGACATAAGCATCCCGTGTTGGAACACAAAAACGTTGACACGCCGTACTGATTTCTGGGAATTTGAGTCCTTTATAGAACAGGTCTCAACCCCCGCGTATAACATGTTTGCTAAGACGTAAGTGGTCCGTGTGGAAACAAAGTAACGTACCAGTGTTCTCCACAGAACTCTGGGATATTGAGTAGTTTACGAAAACGTTTTTGTTGAGTTTTTGCTCAAAATCTTTTAACTATTTTAAAATTAAATTAGTTAAAAATGTTTTTTTTTTGTCATTGACTAGTAACCGTCCTAATTTAGTTTAAAACGGTACTGTTGATTTTAAAGGCCACAATAGACAGCAGCTAAACGCAGACTGCATCAGAAACTTGTCAATCCCACTGGAAAAACTTAAGGTAAAAATAATTTTGCAAAAAGCACCATTTTAAAATTTGCCTAAAGTCATATTGAAGAATGTTATTTTTAGTTTTCAACTCTTTTTACAGATGAATGACATTTTCTCAAAAATCTTAATGGATTTTTTTCTAAAAATGAACTGCAAATATTTTTTTTTCTTACTGCAAATCTAGCTGTAATACAGTTTCTTACTAAACAGTGTGGGTGTTATTTCCCACAGTAGCCCATCTCCACACTACAGCTGCTAACTGTTCAGAGCCACTTGGTGGCATCACAGTTCATGAAATATCCCTGTTACCGTGAGGAACAATATCTCCACTGGCCAGTTCAACACATAGTCTTCCATATTCCACCCAGAAACACCTTATAACTTAGTTTACTTCACATTTAACAGTACAGCAATTAAAGCTTTAGGGTTTTAGTATTTATCACATTTTGATGACTGTTTCAGCAAATGTCCTGTCTCAGACAGGGACACAGTCGGAGTCATGGAAGCGGAGATTCCCCTCCTTCACCAGAAAGTAAATCACTGCATGTCGTCTCAGAACAGCTCCTCAGAAGCCATTTTCACCTTAATATAAACATATGTCCAAGGCAGCTGAGGTCACAATACCACATTGTTCAATATTGTCTGGCAATTCTTGGCAAAGAGAGCGGCTCTTCTATTTAGGTGCTTTTGGGAAACAGATGGGAGGCCGGGCTGGATGTGTCCATGAAGGCCCTGCTCCTCTCCGTGGCCTTCATCCACCACACAGCCCCCCAAACACCAATAAAAAGTTCAGGTGAGTCAGGGGCTGATAAGGAACATGAAAAAAGAAAAAATAAACAAAGGTTACTTCTGAGTGTAGTGTAAGAAAGTGCATTTTCCCATTTTTTCCGTTGTTTGTAAGGAGTCCCTTAAAGCATCGTTGCTTCTTCTTCTTTCCCTTTGTACTGTGATAAGGGGAAGCGTAAAAATAAAAGGAGCAGAACTGTAATTGACGCTGCTTTGCCAACATTATCGGTTCCAACATCTGGGGAGTCAAATCAGAATCTGTGTACAGCGCTTGTGTTGGGGGAGAAGAGCCACGAGTCCAGGCTGCAGAGCGCCGGAACATCTCTTTCACACGGAGCCTCTGTTGGTGTAGCATCTCCATCATTTGTGGACATATTGTCATGGAAACGCCATCAGAGCAAAATCACAAAGAGCACCGGTTGGCATGGTAGTCGATTTCACAGTAAGAAAACAACGGAACAGGAGCAGTTCGCATTTGGACTTGAGAGTTTGTGTGTGGCGTGTAGCAGGGTGAGCTGCGATTGAAATGATGCGCTGATGTGCCACCAACTATTGCGACGCAGTTTCTAACAAAGTGAGTTGCCAGTGCGCCTAATGTTTTCAGGACAGTTTTTTCCTGGCTTGCACCAGGGCTGCTTTACTCTGGAAGTTTACTGTGAGTTGGTGAAGTGGACCGGAACTCGTCACACCGGGTGACCTCAGGCTGTGCCTTTATCTAGGTCTCCATGGAATCCAAAAACACGCTGAACATCGAGGTCGTGGTGCTGAGAGGAAAGTCCCATTTGCCTGTGTCTCAGTGAGGAGGAACAGAGAAAAGCCACTCAGCTTTGGACTCAGGAGCTGTCAGACACTTATCTATTGCCATGGCGATGGACCTTCACCTCCCACCCCCCATCCCTACATTCTTTGTTGCGGATGAAAGCTGCTGATCGGGGGCATAAAAAGTCCCCATTTGTCCAAAGAAGTGACTGATAGGATATTTGGTTATTTTAAATCAACGACATTTAAAACATTCAAAATCCCATTTATTTCTCCCACCCAAACTGACATCCGCATCCACTTGTCCTCCAGTTGCAGTTGTTACGCTGTGTGTCAATAACGCTGCACACGTCACAGCAGATTGATATTTTTTAAATGGAATTCTAGCTTGAACTTGAAGGAAAAGAGATGCAACTCTGCCATGTGTAGTGTTTTTGCCATCAGGGTCTGATCTCAGTGTGACTCAGGTGCTTCTTGGTGTTTCAGTTGTCACTGCAGCCAGTGACCAGTGGCTTTCCTTATGTGCTCGTGTTTCCTCCCACAGTCCAAAGGTCAGCTGAGGGCAGCTGGACACTCCGAATTGGCCATAGTGTGTGACTGTGTTTGTGGGCACTGAGTGATGTCTAAAATCCCATCTAGGGGTTGTTCCATAACCGGGCGCCTAGTGATGGGGTCCAGACCACCACAACCCTGAGCAGCATTAAGAGGGTTAAAGCATTAACTTGGTAATGGATGGGTGGATTTTGAAATAAGAAATGCAACAAAACTGACTCTTTTACACTTAATATTCAGTGGAAATTTCTCTGTCTAAATTGATAGAAAATGTTTTTGAATTTGTCCTAATTATTATAATGGTTGGCAACGATCACTTTTTGAGCAGTCTTGATTTCAGATGACTGATTTTGGACCTTCTGCACACCACAATGTGAGATCCATGCAGCACATTTTCATCTAGTCTGGTGCCACTTCTGAAGCTTCTGTTTAATAAACCATGTCTTTCTATGGCTCCATTGTCTCCTTGTGATTTATTCCTTACCGAGTGCCATTCCTGTGCCTTCTCTTGACCCCTGAAAGGCCTGTCTGTTGCCATAGAACCCACAGGAAGTACAGTATTTATACAGAAGTGCTGTATAAAACACTTGTAGAAACAACATGATGCCGTGAATTTTCTACCCAAAACATTCCGTCTGTCTCCTGATTCTTCTTCATCTCAATGTAAAGCTGTGATAATTTTATTATTCATCTAGGTAAACACACAGGAACAAAAATAAGATGGAAATCACTTTCATGGCTGAGTAGTTTAACAGAGCATAAACTGTTGGCATAAAGTTTGCAACTATTTTTTAACTCATTTGTCATTTGTAATTGTTTCAGTAGCATTAAATATTTAGAAGGAAGTTGTCGCAAACATGTTTAATAACATCACACCTGATCATGTACAATACGCCACATTTGGTGACTCAATTCCGTTCTCTTGTAAAGCAAATAAAAATGTTTGGAGTCATAAGGGAAAAAATCCGGCCACAGATGGGCTGTTTACGTAAAATTGAGACACGACCGTGTGGTTCCACAGTGCTGCTAGGTGAGAGACTACAGCTGGTTATTGAGCTATTGATGGGACGTGATCTGGAAACCACAAATAAGCCAGAAAAGGAGGCCGCCTGACTGTATAGCAACACGTTACATCCCCTGGCAAATCTACGCGTATCTGATGGACACGTTCATATGATCAACCACGAGGTCGTAACAATAAACAGGCTCTACCCGCCAGCCTTGTGGACCCGAGACATTCAATGTCTCAGAGCTTTCTGATACACCCAGTAAGCAGAGACGTGAAGATACAGGATTTTCCAGCGGCAGGTTGTTGGTTTGAGGCCCCCTCCTGCTGCAGCGTCGTTGATCCAGGTACCTATCTTGAATTGATCCCTGCTGTATAACTTAAGAAAAGAGCCTAAGTTGCTCTGATACCATCATCAGCTGATCAGCAAAAAGGAAACCAGCAAACTAAAACCAGCGGTGATTCCACCTGTCAAAGGTGGTTTTCTGCAGTCTGTACACCAGACTTCCTCTGACTGCTTAAGGGCTCTGACAGGATCCATCCAGCCGTCTGCTTTTCTGATGCAGGCGGAGATGGTGCACCACTCCTTCCAGCCCCGTGAACAATGAACACTGTGATGAAGGCTGGCTGGCAGGAACCATATGGATCAATAGCACTTGAGTACCTGGGGTGGGGTGGGGTGGGGGTGGGGCTGGGGGGTACAGGGCCACGAGACTGGTGACCGTGGCGAGACTGACTTTGATTTAAGTTGGGTTCCCTCTTCAGTTCTTTCTTCTGCTGTCACCGCTGTACCTACATGAGGACCTGTTCTTCTGCCTTCCTTTCCTTTTATGAATTTGTACATTTTGGCTGAAGAAATAACAACTTTTTCTTACACTTGAACAACTTAACTGATTGAAACAGGTGGGCAGTGCCTAGAACTGCCACTTCGCAATCCTTGGAATCAAACCCCTTCTCCTGCTGTAGTTCCCTTCATCAATTTACTTACCATAAATAGCATCGTAAAAAAAACCCTGTTGTATATGTGGGTAAATCGCTGTAAGTAATAGTGTACACGCCACGGGTTATAAGATGCTGCAGACACAGTCAGACAAACAGAAGCTGGCGTGGGAGGTGGAAGAGGTTGCAGTTAGGGGTATGTTGAAGTCATTTCTCGGGGGCTGCCGTCAGTCTTGGCAGGGAAGGTAAAACAGTGACATATTAGCTATGTGTGGGGGGTCACGTGGAGTACAGGTCATGTGGCGTTTCTGTCTTCCTGCAGAATGTGCCAGGTGCTTGTTCCCACCCTACCCTCAGCAGCCTTCTCCCTCACAGCCCGCTGTTGACAAGGGCAAGACGCCAACTGGTCATCACAAATGGCAGAGTTTACACTGCTGACAGTTCATATTTACTCCAGTTTGTGCTGGTCTAACACACGCAGTGCCTTGAAGAAGCATTCAGACCCCAAAACTGAAAACCTCTAAACAATTTAGTAAAAAGTGGAAATCAAGATGGTGAGACTTAAACAAGTATTCATACCCTTTGTAAATATTATAAGGTTAACTTTGGTCAGGTGCCGTGGATTTTGTTACCTTACTGACCCTCCCCCCCCAGTTTACTGGTGGTCTCACCTGGGTAGGAAATGGGTGGCTCACCTGCGCTCAGCTAATTTACGAGGATAAACACCCCATTTCTCACCCAGGATTCGGCAGTATTGGGGAAGTTTTCCACAAAGAGCGTTCAACACAACTCAGGGACATAAGTATGGAGAAGCGCAGCTGCAGGGAAGAGTACAAGACCATCTCAAAGGTTCTGAACGTCCCTCAGAGCTCAGCGCAGTAGAAAAATATGAAACTACAGTCGTATGGTCCAGGTCAGGCTGCCCCTCTAAACGTAGTTGCTGAGCAAGAATGGCACTTGCCAGAGAGGCTACTGTGACATCTTCGAGTGGGTTACAGAAGTTCTGTGTATGTGTGTGTGTGTGTGTGTGTGTGTGTGTGTGTGTGTGTGTGTGTGTGTGTGTGTGTGTGTGTGTGTACAGCTGGGTAATACATGCTGTATTTTGGTTGAGGGTAGTACGGCCCAAGCAGGGATTGGCTAGTTGGAGTGTAACCTTTACAGCCCCCGCTGCCCCCTTGTGCCCTTTTGTCTCTGTGGGATATGCAGAGAACAAGTTAATTTTAAAGCAGTAGGACCCTCACCTTCCTCCACCGTCACCCCAGGAGGCACCGTGGACACTTAACCGCCCCCTCGGCAGGAAGAAGTGCTGGCGGGCTGCGACTGTTCGCAGAGTGTGTTTACATTTAGCCATGGTGACACGGCGACCTTATCTACATCGATGGCCATGTCGCCTTCTCTGCGAAGAGCGGCTGCTGAATAAATAAGCACAAATGTCAATGCGCGGTGTGTGTTCTGTGCATGTGCTTTGGTGCATGTGTGTGTGTGTGTGTGTGTGTGTGTGCGTGTGTGCGTGTGTGTGCGTGTGTGTGTGTGTGTTCAGCCCCTCCTCAGTGTCTCTTCAGGCAGGCACAGGGGTCAAAGCCCCCTGGCAGCGGAGACGTCTGTCACACTGTAAGTCGTCAGGATGCGAGGGGAGTAGATTACCTGCAGAAGGGGACCGTCACGGTCCCATGCGTCCCTCCTGCTGCTTGTCCACTGCGGTCGCTGCAGGACTGTTGTCAGGGTCCCAGCTCTCCGTGTGTCAACGCGAGCTGTGCCTGACGTTGTTACTTTGCTTTTCAAAGTTTCTTCCACTTAAAGTTTTTCTGGCTCCTCGACTTCTGGTTTTGTAACTTGTAACTGTATCTCCACAGTCACCTTTACCGCAAAGTCCCTGTTAGTGAAGGGTCAATAATACAGCTGTCCCTCAGTTTTCTCGCATGTTTGTAAAACTCCTAGGTATCGCCTCAGAGCGCCAATAAATTTAAATGTTTAATATTTGTATTACCCTCGAGCCACAACAAAATTAAAACTAGTATCCCGGGTGCTGAAAATAAAGATACAGTGACTAATGTTCAGATAAAAACTATTAGCCATTAACTATTCCAGTCGCTGTGGTCCTGGTGCTCCGTTCTGGAGCTCTGTTTCTGGCCAACATTGATTCTTTGCGTCAGGCATGTTTCTCTCTCTGTTCTTCCATTAGCTTGGAGTCCACCTTGGTTTGGGGGGGCTCGACAACCTCGTTCTACGGCAAGTGACGGGCCTCCGGCAGACTGCAAGCCTCAGTGGGCAGCGCTTCAGGCGCCTGTCCGAACCCACAACCAGTCTGATACCTCCTCTCTGAGGCTCTGAGGCTCGTTCCCCAGCCGACGCCCACACCTGCTCCAGGTACGCAGCCATGTTTGCCAACTCTTGGCTGTTTGGGGCGCTGCTTTTGGAGCGAATCCCCGAGGTGTCCAGGGGAGTGTGTTTGTTGCTGTTTCACTTGTTCTGTTTTCTGCATGGTTTCCCCTCTCATCTTCCTTTGGCAGCTGGCAGTGCAGCACACTGTGGAGGGTGTCTGCCAGAGGGCATCACGTTTTCGCAGTGGTTATGGGCCATTGCTCTACAGTCTGAAGCTCCCAGGTTCAAATCGTACCTTTAACGCATCACATTGTTTGAATAGGATACATGTTCCAATCCCACTCCTGCTGCAGCACCTTTTACCCTGAAAATTACCTTCATTAAAAATTGCCAGGTTGCAAACTGTAAATGCAGGTAAACAACGTGGAGAGACGGTACTGCTGTACCTGTACACATTTCAAATGGGTCACTTGGCAAATAAATACGATGATATATTCTAGGATGTGCAATTGTAACTGCGTAATGTGGTTCTGTTTAGTTTCCAGGAGGACAGAGGCGGAGGCCAAACCAGGGGGGTTTTTCTTGGAAGTCCACTTGTTTTGGTGTGAACTGACTCCCTTACGTCTGTAACAGCTCTTCACCGGTTTCAAGTGTTTGTGTCTTTATTTCTGGCTACTGAATCCACATTAGATGTTTCTGCCCAGAACGAGCTTTTCTGTCCTTCTAAAAAGCTGCAGTGTTCATCTGCCTTGGAGGACAAAAGCGTACGTTTCCCCAGGATTTTCTCGGACGACAGGCACGGAAATTCTCTATTTCGAAAAAAACAATAATGCGAAGCTCAGTTCATTATGATGCTGAATGTTTGAAATAACCCGAAACTGCGCTCTGCTCCTCCTCCGGTGTAAAGGTTGGGAAACAGGCGTTCCAGGTTTCACTGATGGACTTTACAGAAGTGACGGCAGCTCAACACAGAATGACTCCTCAACCCTTCAGATGATCAAACCCGGCCGGGTTTACGGTTTCAGGACTAGGATCAAATAACTTTGCGCTTTCTGGACATGAAGTCTCTCCTTAGGTGCCTTCGCTCGCTCTTATTCTAATTGTAGTTTTGCACCTGCATCAGCGCTTGAGACCTGAGCAGGAAAAATTACTTCTGCCCACCAAAACTCAACAGTGTCACACAGCAACAAGACATTTATTTGTTCACATCTGTGATGCTGCACAGTATTTGCCAACAGCAGATGCTTCAATTCTCTGAGCCCAGCGGTTCGCAGGCCTGATGCTGGTGTGTCTGTACGCCTGCTCACTCTCACACACACACACGACTTTGGTGATGCGCTGGGCTGCAACCAAACATGCAACAGCCTGGAGACGCACACACACGCGCGCCTGTTGCCCAAATTTGTCTTAATTATTCGTCCTTTATTTCCACGCTTACGGCGGCTGGTCTTTGCCGAGCCGAGGAGCGTCGCTCGAAAGGACCCCCTCCGGACCGTGCTGCTCGCTGACTCACCCCACTTCCCTTAATGAACAAGCCATTAACATTTTCTGCCACTGACTCTGTGATAAGCAGGCAGCCGCGGGAGGGTGGGGGGCACGGGGGGCCATTCGCACGGCTTTTTCACTCTCCTCTTTGAATGACTAAGAAGAAAAGAGGGAGGCGAGAGGGTCTCGGTCTCCCACGCCTGTCCTGTTCTCATCGCTGCTTCCACATCTTGCTCTGCTTATAATAATTTGTTCCAGAAAGAGCAGCAACCAAATGTGATATTATAAAATGATTAGAAATATGTGTATTATCCATAGTGATAAGATAAGATGGCATTTTTGTTTTTGATTAGTATACAAAATTCCAGGTGGGAACAACAGGGGGCGTAATGGTTATGGCAGTTGCATTTGGCCTCCGTTCAGGCGGGCTGGAAATCCAGCTTCTGCTGAAATCCCCTTAAAGCCGGACAAATGAGTACATCATTGTAAGTAGCTTAATACTGCAAGTCACTTTGCAATGCTAGGAAAAAGTGTCGAGACAAACAAATAAGTGCAGAGAATTTAAGACTTTTCAAATATTTGTAAAAGCATGTAACTAGTGTTAAATGGAATTGTTTAAGAAAATTTTTAACGTTTGTTGAAAAATTAAAGTGTTCCGTCTCTGCGGACTCCTGCTGTGTTTATTCCCTCCTCCCGTAAACGTGCAACAGTTGTCTTCTTGTTTTCTGCCATCGACACAAACCATAAGCAGTGCAGGAATGAGATGCCCCCCCGCCCCCCCAATCTGCTGGGTGCTCTTTACTGCCATCTGGTGACTTGGTGGAAAAATAAACATCCGGCTCAATACGGACAAAAATTTTAGACACTGGGTTGAATATAAATAAAGTAGACAACGTGTTTTTGAAAATTTGTGCCAAGTTTGCAGCACAAGAGCGGCTGTATATATTATTTTCTCTTTTTACTCCTTAAACACTTTCTCTCATTAACTAGGTACTGTTTTGGCTACGACAAAGAGGCAGTGTGTCCTAAAATAAACTTACCTGCTGTTTGCAGTGTGAAAATAGATATTTATTATTTGCCTTTTCTTTTTTTGTAAATACTGCTGTAGGCCGGAGATAAGATTAACGCCTCTAAATCAATTCCGTGACAAGGGAAGAAAGCCTGGACTTGGCGGCGTGTTTGTCACTGTTTATCTGACTGACCTCATCTTCAGGTGTTTACTGTCGGGTGGGGGGGGTGGAAAGTGAGTGGCAGTTTGCTTTGTGGCAGCAAAGCCCCCCGCGTCTTTGTATTTGCCAGACCATTTGGTAAAAACCTGGTCTTACTATATTCTTCGATTCTACAAAGGGAAACAGCTCCTTTCCTCCCTGCGGTGCGACGGTCTGTCCATGCCCCTGAGTTCTGCCACATCTCAAGCATCTTCTCTACTTCTCTGACAGTTCACATGAGATAATCGTGAGCAAACCGCAAACCTATACCTGAATAAACTATGAACTTCCATACAATGAGTACCAGGTTTTTTCACCTGGACTTGAGGTCTTTTTAGACCTAAACTTGGTTGCTGGTCTGTGACGCTGCACCTGCAGGTTTTATGGCTGTAATAAAATGTTGTGGTTCGCCGTGGGGTTAAAGGTGTCACTGGGGTGACGCTTTAAAATGGGGATCCGACAAACCCAGCTGACTGTTGCGCTGAGCAGCATTAAAATTATCAGTGATGTGATTTATTTGAAGGTGAGGACTAAACCAAAAGGGGGAAACTCACGTTTGAATTTTGCTGTAAAAGTGCCAGTTGGGCAGGAGCCCTTTTCCTTACCTCTGACCTCTGCCCTCTCAGCGCCTGTCTCCCCCTGGCCAGCTGCCTCATAAACCACATAAAGTGCCCAACTAGAGGCAGCTTGTCTTCCTGAAATAAAAACTAACCGGAGGGGAGGCATCTGGTTCTGACCCCACGGTTCCACCTCCCTCCAGCTCTCAGGACCCTGCTGTTTAGACGGAAATAACCTCAGAATTTGTGCGCTGCTTTGGATGAAAGAATATGCTGTAAGTCAATCGTTTATTTGTTTGCGCGAATAGGGTCGTCTTAGTGAGTCGTGTCGCTGGGACTCGCTCTCCACCGCACGCTGACAAAAACAAAACCGGCTGACATTTTGCACACCGCGTTCAAACGGGCCGCAGACCTCGCCGCCGAGCCCTCAACCTGCCTCGCCTCCCTGCTGGTTTAAAAGTCCCGCTCGGTCCCCTGGCGTTTCCCTCCGTGCGTCGGCCAACGAGTCTCTCGACGCCCGCTCTCTCCTCTGCGGTCTCCTTCCTGGCGGTGCGGACCCCCCACGGGGCAGCAGGAGGGTAGAAGGACCCTGTTTATTTGAGCACAGTTCCTTGAGCTACTCGAGAGGAGGCTGTTGTTCCTTTAGTGAGGGGCTCATCTCCTCTGTGTTCCAGGGTCCTGCTGGGTGAAGATAGTGGTGGGACAATGCAGCTGTGACTCAGCTGCTCTTTCAGGTCTTGGCATTTAAACGCCTCGATCCTCCTAAAGCATCAACCCGACGTGATTCATCCCACGGCAGCGGAGAGGCTGAGGATGTGATCTGGCGAATGTGCCGTCACGTCCCATGTTGGCGCTCGAGTCCCACGGTGTTTTCCACGACTAAGAGCCCGACGAGGTGGCAGCGTCAAATGCAGCATTGGCTGAAAGGCAAAGCTGGTCACCCGTCCAGGCGCAGGCTGATTTAACAAAGTGAAATTCAAATTATCGGTCACCCTGCAGCCAAAGGACCCAGGTTTGAATCCCAGCTCCTATCGCAGCGCTATTTACAGAGGAGACAGTAAAACTTACCCAGCAGGGTATAAAAATGAGTAAATTATTGTAAGTAGTCCATAGAAGAAACCAAATCCTGGAAGGTGACTTAGAGAAAAGTGCCTGCTAAGTGAATAAATATTAATATATTATTTATTAAAAGACAGAACGTTACTTGTATTGGCTTCTACGTTCATACATGTGCTTGAGAGTTTGATGGAAAAAAAAAGCTTTTTCGTTTGTGTGGTGACCGTGTGGGAATTACTGTTTTACAGAGCAGCGTTTTCACGGATAGACGGATTACCACCTTCTACCCGCTGCACGGCAGGTCAGGACGGACATTTCGATGAGGCGTAAAGCACAACTGTCAATGAATGCAGCAGTTAGTCTGAGTTCATCACATATTCCCTAGAGAAACCAAACAAATCACGTTGCAAAAAATATGCACAAACATTTTGCTGTTTGTCCAATAACATGTGCAAGTAGTGTGATTTACAGGTGAAAAGACCAGGTGGGAGGTTCCTCCGCTCAAATGGCCCATGTGAGAGACTTCAGACCACGTCATGTTTACGGCCTGAGGAAGTGTGACATGCTGGGGAGACAGTGGTGTTGTACCCGAAATGTGGACAAGAGCCGGTTGGACCCAGTGTTTTCCCTCTGGTTTGCCAGGTCCAAAGGGAGGCTGCTATGTTCCATCACCTCCTGGTGAAGACAGCTGACTGAAGCTCTGCTCTTCTGTTCATTTCTCTGCCTTCGATGGACCGTGAGTCCCAGGATGAGCAGGTCATCCTGACAGGTCACTAAGTCCCAGGATAATGGTTTGATCCTGATGGCACCACCCCCTGAAGCCTTCATCTCTGTCACAGAAAACCCATTATCGCTTTACTACTTTACCATACTAATATTTTTATATTGGTATATGTACATTTATCACTAAAAAGACATGAGGAAAAAGGGCAAAGTAAACGGTAAATCACTGTCAGAGGTTAGCATCCCTCTGCCTCCCTGGCTGATAGACACACAGTAGGGGAGTAAATTAAACAGAAGAAGTCATGACAAAAAAATAAAACTGACATTGAAAAGAAATGCTTCTGCTGGTCTTTCATACATGTCTGAGTTTAACATCTCACTGTTTACACATTATTTAGTTCACCATAAATAAGGGCTGCAAAGTCAGCCCCCCCTTTATGGGTCAACTGCTTTTCACATCTTTCTGCTGAAGTTGAGCTTTTTTGTTTTGTCCAGGATGTAGACGAATGAGACGAAAGAGAGAGCATGATGCAGGCAGCAGAGACTGGGACTCTGATTCCAGAAGACAGCTTTTGTTACTGGAGAGGAGATGTTTTTGTAGGTGTCTAACCTCAATACCAGCACATGATCAGTCAGAGAAAACGGATTGCTTGAGGTTAAAGTCCTGAGAACAGCATTTCCTTCAGAGCAGCTCACAACAAGATCTTGACCAATTTGAAAAGCACAGTGGTGCTATCAGCTGGGCTAAGATCCTCCGCGATACATCTGTGATGTTGTGTGACATTTGGCCACGACAGGTGCACGTTGTCACATGTGGGTTTTTTTGAAAACTTTCCTGAGGTCAGCTATGTGCTGGTCCACACTAGACAAGTAAACAGCGACCACATTGATGTATTTCAAACAATTCAGGTTCCAACCTTGCCCAGCAAGCCTTCTAAGTTGGCAGAAGCATCTACCAAACCAATGGGCATTGTCTTGAAATGGAAAGGCCCCTCAGCCGTTTTGAATGAAGGTGACTCCCTCTGTTAAATACAGGTGGCTTTGGGCGCCACCCTCAGAATCACCATGTCGATATCACTGGAGGGTGATGTCCCTCAAACAAGATGTTTCAATAATTTTATTTCATTAAGCTGGACACACACAAAAAACAGCAACAACTAAGGTTATTGTTTGAAGAATCGCAGTCTGCAGTTGAAAGATTATCCAAAACATCAGCAAAATGATCAGGCCTGTTTCACTGCCCAGACAGTCCATTTTTTGCTCAATGCTTTTCAAATTGAGTCACCTTTGAGAGGAAAAGAAAGTGGAAGTTGCCACCGTTTGCTCTCTAGACCCTGATGATGTGCTCTGGCAATAACTGTGTGTGTATCTGTTTACCTGCTTCGAATAATTTCTTAACCATTGCACTCAGAGCCTTCTTGTTAACAGAAAGGCTCAAAAGAATAACCCATACGAGGAGATAATGAAGAAGTTTAAAAAGGAACTGCATTAGTATGTCAATGTCATTCACTCATCAGTACTGCTGGTGTCTTTGAGAGATTTGCCACTTGTAATGCGCTATTGATTTTTAAACAGTGTATATTATACTGAGGTGGGGAATTCTTCTCTTTGAAGTTCAAAACAGATGACTTTGCGGAACATGTGGCCTGGCAACATCTCTCTCTTTCTCTCCCATTTCATAATGCTTTCATCTCAGGCCTCCAGCTATCAAATTGCAGCATATTGTTCTAAAGTGTTAATAAGAGGAACATATTATTAAAGAGGTGATGTGATTACAGTAGAGCTGAAAAGATTACAGTGACACCG
Source organism: Arapaima gigas (assembly GCA_900497675.1). Classification (NCBI taxonomy): domain Eukaryota; kingdom Metazoa; phylum Chordata; class Actinopteri; order Osteoglossiformes; family Osteoglossidae; genus Arapaima; species Arapaima gigas. The sequence goes on along the minus strand of UFQX01000872.1, from coordinate 558,165 downwards.
GTAACACCCAGTGTGTCAGAGTAATGGCTGTGAGGAAACCCGTGGCTGACTAACCTCCACTGTCCTGCTGAAGTTTATGCAGTTAATGCAGATGATGCATTACCTGCACGACTGGAATCCCAGGTAGGTTCGGTTGAGGGCTCAGGACCTGTCCGAGGCAGATGTAAACCTTCCTGGAAGGTAAGAACTTCTTCACCATCAGCACCATCAGGGGAGCGATGAAGGTTAATGCCCGGCAGGCTGCAGAAATCACCACAGTCCTTGGTGGTGACAGCCGCAAACACAGCCAGGTCACCGTTACAACAGTGGTTTTGTACATTAAAGTGCTCAAAATGTTACTGGCTGTTCATACAGGTGAAAGATTTGTCACTTCAGGGTGAGAATCTTGACCAAAGGCTGTGAAGTGAGGCTGGGCGTAGGGACCTGGTGGCATCTCTGACCGCTATGCTACCCGCTGCTCAGTTCTCCTCCTTTATTCTCTTCCTTTGACTTTTCAACCTGCAATCGTGGAGACATGGAAGGTTTTGGCTCATAATCGTGCAAAACGGGCAACACTGCAGTTCAGGTCACGGAGTTACAACCTGATGGTTGACGGTAATATCGCATCCAGTTGTACACAGTGTGCAACCTGTTATCCGTGTGCAGAAACACATTTGCTCGTATTAAATGTCACCTGTGTTCAGGCTTGTTGGCCTTAACCGAAATTTAATCTTTCCTAAACAGTTACATGACTTCCACAGCTCTGCTTTCCACCGTCTGCTCATCAGGATTCTGCTCTCAGCTGCTCAAAACTGTTTATTCTCATTCTGAAGCCACTGGTTTAAAACTGGCCATCAGTTTTATCACCTCACACCCGCCCCCCACATGGGCTGTTACTCACAACTGACAGCATTTATAGTGGAAGAATCTCATCGACATGCAGTGCCTAACATGACCGTTTGCGGCTCGAGTCAGTAAAGCGCTTATCGAACAGGTTGGGAAAAATCAGTTTGATGAGCAGGAAAGCAGCTTGTCTTAGCGTTTAATCTCTGGTAAATTCCAGAACCACTGCTGGACCTGCAGGTTGAGGGTTTCATCACCCGAGGATGTGCGGGAAACTGTGGGTCACCAGTTTGCTGTTCCCGAGGCAGCCAGATCCTACCGAGAGCCACATATTGACCGGCATCAATGTGACACCATCTTCAGAGCCCAAGGGAAAAGCTGTCACGGAGGTCAAATTTCCAAGGTATCTATGTTCACGGTCCATTAATGTCACCATTTGTCGCTTCAGTAACACAGGCAGACAAGACGGCTTGGCTGGCAGATTGAGGATGTGCAGCTTGTATCCTTGATGGGGTGGGGGTGAATGGACTAAAAGGGAATCCAGGGCACCTGCAGAAGCACCAGCAGTTCATGGATGAAATATGAAAGTTCCGCCTGAACACTGCAGTTTGTCTGGAGATGAACAGGATAAGGAGCTCAGTCACCGAAAGCCTCAGATCCCCACATCTCTCCTTTAACTAGACTGAACAAGTCCGTTTGCACCAGTTTGTTATGTATATATAGACGCATTAAACTCAAAATATTCAACCATAGGGATAGGGTTATCGCTCCTCTGTGATCATCACGTAATGTTTTTTGCTCTTAAATCTGGTCCTGTGGTCACAACAGTTGCCCAACACGTAGATGGATGACCAGGTTCTGCTGGAAGACATCTAGTTGAACCGGCACGTGCAGTAGGTCATGTGGAGTGAAACATCCTTTACTCATGGGTCCAACCCTGGGCTGGTAAACATTGGGTGTCTTCAGACCCATTAGGGACCTGATAAAGGAGGAAGGGTAGGGCCTCAAATTTTCTATAGCGTGTTGCTGGGACTCAACTGAGACGAGTGCCGATGTGACACTGACACCACGGTGCTGCAACGTCCATGACTCACCATGGTTTGGTCCACGGACACCACTGCAGCCAAGCCCACAACATGAGCCCACATCAAGGCTTGAGGACGACTTCTTTTCTCACGCTGGAGACCCAAGCGAGCTTCTGGACGCCACTCACAGACCCTGCTGCCAGCATGTGTCGAGGACTCAGGTTGCGTTGTCATCAGGACTCATCTGCTACACAGAAATGCCAAGAAAGGAAAGTCCCGGAGTCAACTGTCAGGCGTTCGGCCTAATGTGTCGGAAACAGCTGGCAGACACAGCCAGGTCATCGCAGAACGTTCAGCTTTCCTAATCTCGCTCGATGAAAGTGACACACAGCTAAAAAATTCCAATCTTAGCCGCAATGCCTAATACAGATCCGCCAGCACACATATCATACAAAACTGCAGTAGCAGGAGCTGGTTCATTTCATAACCTTCACACAACCATCCATTTTTCCTGACTGCTTGTCCTTAGCAGGCTGGAGCCTCTCCCACAACCAACGGGCGCTTGGCTCTGAAACTGGACCTGGATGGGACCCCAGTCCATCGCAGTCATTTCCAGTTGGCCTGGCAGATTTTTTTTGCTGTCACAAGTTCGAAACCTAGACGTCTCAAACCTCCTGGAAATGCTCAGTTGGAGGAAAATGGGATAAATGGGTGAAAAAATATTGATCTCACAAGTGGGAAAAGTGACAACAATTTGTCATTGCTGGGCTGGCAGGTGGGGGGCGGGCAGCAGAAGCGCAGGAGGCCGCCTTGCTGGCGACCTCTCTGGAGACGCGCATCCTTCTGTCTGGCGGCGACAGCTGCACACGGCTGCAGGGCTGCGTCCCGACCGCCGTCGCATCTGCTCCACGCTGACCTTTCCATTCGGCTCTTGACCAGCAGCCCATGCGCTGGCCTGCATATTACGCATTAGTTCATGGACCACAAAATGAAGTTTTAAAAAGGTTCTTGGTCTTCACTTTGGAGATCAGAAAACGAAGGGGAGATAGCCTCAGATCTGAGTTTTCCAGAGGATGAGCAAGCGAACACACTCCATTCAGTCAGGGCCTCCGACCTCATTTGGGACAAGTAAGCAAAGCGAATCCACTACTGTGAAAGACAGATCTTTCATCCATTTAGGTTGCAGCCAGTTTAAGAAATAAACTCAATCCAGGTCCAATCCTGGGTGCAAAACACAGGAAATGAATTGGTCTGAAACGTGTGTGAACTTCTGCTGACCTTCCTTTATTTACTGACCCCATCGATCGACCCACGTTCAGGAGCTGCCTGTGAAGCTCCGGTGGAACTCGGGCAGTGGCTAGAGGTGGACACCGCTAAGATTCATGGAATGACATATTCTGGGTGGGCCGATGGTATTTTGCTTGTGTCTGGAAGGTACTGTGGTGATGAAGAGCTTTGATTGATGGGTTGCACGGCTGGGGCAACAGATCAGTGAACATAGAGTTTTCATCACAGAATGTTAGAAGTCCGTCTGTTGTTCAGGGTAAAACTGGCAGGAGTTTGTGTTTTTTTTTGAAGAAGGCTGTGGAAAGATGCTGGTGTACTCAGTGAACCAGAGGGTGGTGCTGGTGGCCTGAGGCCTACAAGGGCCTGAAGACCCCTCTGAAAGCCTCAAGCCTCCAACAAGTCCACCTCTCCTCCAAGCTAGGCGCAGAGGAGGTTTTAGGACAGAGGAAAATGACAGAAAGACAGGATTTAGCCGTTGACTCCTCAGAATAAGATAAGTTAAAGATCTGTGTCTGTCTGACATGTAGGAGACAATCGGAGGCGCAATGATTAAGGAACCCGAAGGTCTCATGGAAGGAATGTGAGAAGAAAACTGTTTGGATGAATTAACAGCTGAAATACACAGCAAGCATCTGCTAGGCAAATCAGCAGAAGATGAGAAACAACCCCCCCCCCCCCCAGAAGTCAGAGACCTTTCCAGAATAATAATTTCTTGAGAAAAAGGCCAGGAGGTCTGCTCCATGCTGAAGAAGAAGGACGTCGAGAGACCATCTGGGTCTGGCTGCAGCAGAGCCTCCGCAGCGCACGGCAAGATGGGCAGGACGTGCGTGTGACTTCGCCGGGAAACCGCGTCTCGAGTGCCCTTTCCACGGCCAGCGTCACGCTGCCTCAAACACGCACTCACATTCTCCTAGTCTAAAATTAGTATGATCCACTTTACCACGGTGATGCACTTTAAAATTATGGCAGAGGGCTTTGTCTGAAGAAGCCGTCCTTTTAAACCACAATTTCCATAATGCAAGGAACAGATGGGTAATGCCAGACTAGATCATGTCCACTTTAAAAGGATTACACTGGGACATAATGGCTTTATGAAAATGCCATGCAAATATGTCATCAGGAGACTTTCACGCACACGATCCACATCCAAAGTGACAAGATGGAGGCCGTTCTTCTAGGCATCACTTAAGCAGTGCTCAGTCCCGGGCCGTGTTTGAGCCTGATGTTTGCAGTACTGTTATATTCTCCCCGTACAAACATTGCCAGACAGTGTCCCACCAGAATCCGTTTATCAAGCTTCACAGCTGCGAAGGCCTTCTCTGCTGGGCCTCAAACACACCCGACACCGGATTCCGAACGTTCAGAACCGAGCGTCGGGAATCACGACACCGTGTTTACCGTGCTGCTCTTCTCTGCCCCCATCAGTCTATCCTCACCTGACCACGTACGGATCAGACTCTGCCCTCGCGTCCCTCAGGTGGGCTGCCTCTCAGTGGAAAGCTGGCCTTTCTCCTGTGGAATTCCTTCCTCGAGAAAGTCAGCAATTCTCCTGCTTTGGACACCTTTAAATCCCAGTTTAAGTCCCACGTGTTCAAGATCTCGCACGCATTTGAGGGCCTCCTTCTCTCTGCCCCCTTTACCCCCCATCATCAATATTCTCTCCTTTTTTCTTGTTTTACTCTCTTCTTTTACTGTTGCATTTTTTCATATGTACTCATATTTATGCCCCTCATAGCTCACGAACATCATCCAGACGTCCTCTGGGTTATTTCTGATTTCTTTCCCCCATAATGCAGCGTTTTGCCGGTCAGGTTTTTCATTTAATCTAAAGTTTCACAAATGTGGCTGCCATTATTTTTTATCTGAAAGTTCTGCAGTTGGGAAGCACTAATGCCCTCATTTCCCGTCCCCTGACACATGCCATTCACATCATTTAACCGTGAGCCTTTTGTATAAGCACTTCACTACCTCTGCCCTGTTTCCCCGAGTTAGCCACACCCGTGTTCACGTCCGCGATGAGACCGAGGTAGGTCTCCAGGTTTCCAGGTAGGACGCCGCGCTGCAGGGCGGCAATGCGGCGCACAGCTTCCCTCTCACAAAATAAGTCATCGTCGCTCGCTTAGTCGCGAACAACGCGGATTCCGTGTTTTCTTCCCGTCTTCCCTCCCTCATTCACGCAGAAGAGCTTTAAAAACTCTGGCGTGTTTGTTTAATGTCCGGGTCATCGGTGGGACTCAGCTGTGGTCGCGCAGCTTCCCTCAAACCTCCCGCGTCTGCGTTTTCAGGGCCAGGCAAATCGTGGGCATGCTCAAACTTTTGACTGACACCGTGTGTGTGTGTGTGTGTGTGTGTGTGTGTGTGTGTGTGTGTGTTTTCCCCTGTCATCAAAAATACTTTGTTCCCTTTTTTACCAGCCACCCATCGCTCGCACCCCCTCGGCGTGTGTGTTTATGTGCCGGTCAGGAGGCTTACAGGCTCCTGGTGTTTATTTGTCCAGGTTATTTCTCCTGCAAACCAGACCAAATATAATGAATTAATGCTGGGAACCAGTGAACACATCTGAGCGCCACCGTGGTGGCGAAGCCTCACAAAGAAGCTTCCGGTTATCATTTAATGAGCAATAAGACGTGCAGGAGGTGGATGGAGGCCAGTAAATTCGGGCAGAGATGTTGTAAAGAAAAACAGAATAATGGAACATCTGAATAGAGCTGTTGGTGGAGTTGGACGCAGCTGGACAGCATCATGGCCCACTTGTCCTTGGTGAGAGATGGGAGGACAGTGACGTGTCCCTGGGGGGTGTATTTGCTGCACAGTCTGCTGTGTTATTATATCAGGCATGAATGAGGACGGTGGGCAACGAGTCTCATTCCGTCAGCCTCAGAGCTTCTCCGTCCAGCCCAGACTGACACAGAAACGCCTTATCTGGACGGCGGCAGCGGCATCGACTGTGGGCGGAGTCGCTTCACGTCCGCCGATAACGCTTTTTTGTTTTGGAAATAATAGAGCTGTGGGAGGGATGCGGGAGACCGGGAATGAGGGAAAAGAGTCTCCCGCTGCCAGGGTCGGCCGTCTGGCATCACGGGCAGAACTGTCACCTTGCAGCTGAAGTCCTGCGGTTTGAATCCTGCCAGCTGCGGGGGTCTCGATCGAGGTGAGCGGGTAAATCGGTGTAAGGAGCTTAGCAATGCGAACGGCTAAATTAAATAAATCTTGATGTGATGGGAGACGACAGAATGGCTGGTGAACACGTTGAAGACACAGCCTTGCTTTTTAGGAGAAAACCCGCTTGGGTTCAGTGTACAACTATATTCTTAATATAACTTCCAGTAACCCCCCCCCCCCCAGGTAGTGACATCACTTCCTCTCTTGGCTGAACTTGTTTAAAAGGAGGAGTTGAAATGTTTCCANTTCCAGTAACCCCCCCCCCCCCCCCAGGTAGTGACATCACTTCCTCTCTTGGCTGAACTTGTTTAAAAGGAGGAGTTGAAATGTTTCCAAATCAATTTGACATTTACATTTATACATTTAATAGCTTTTCTCCCAAGTGACACACAACCCAAAGTAAACAAGAGCATCATCAACAGCAGACAAGAAGGTTTAGGCCCAGACAGCTTGTGTGTCTGATGCCACCGTGTTGCTGGTTCACATCCCTGTAGGAGTGAGATTCAAACAGCGAATACATAGATGATCACAGCAGATGGTGTTAGACTCATTTATGAAGCTGGCAGGAGGTCAGGAGAGAAATGGATCTCGGAGAAATGGGCTTGAGGGGGATCCAGCAGCCCTGAGGGACACAGGGAGATCATTCTGCCGTATCATAGACAAAACTGAGAACCTCCTGGATTTCAATTTTGGACTCACTGTGACCCAGTGGCTAAAGCAGAAGACCACCTGCCCTCTAGAAGGAGTGGAGAAGCTCCACAGAGTTAATCGTAACCCTCCTCAAAGGATTTTCACCACTCATCTCTGCAACATCTCGAGCTTCAGTGATGAAGAACTTTCCGGAGACCAGATGGTCAGACTTCATGTACAGCTTCTCAGCACAGAGCTGCGAGCATTTGGACTCCAAAAAGCACAGAAGTAATTTATTGAATTAGTTGCTTTATTGGTCTACAATGTCAAGCTCTTTCCTCCCTTTACTGCAGCCGTTCAGGGGGTTTGTAAAAAAGCATGGACCCCCCCTGCACCCTCGGAAGTCATTTTTGTGTTTTTTTGCCAGAGCATCCAGGGGGCAGGGTGAGTTTCAGAAGCAGGGAGAGGGGCCTGTTTCTGTGGCCGAGGGTCCGATCCAGCTGGAATATGAGAACAGCTGCATCCTGGGCCAACAGCAGCTGTGCATGACCAGCCCCCCCCAGAACTGCACACGCATCCAGGTGGCAGATGGGAGGCCGGGGGATCATCTCAAGGAGAATATTGAGACTAAACGGAAGCCAGTTCATACTCACACGAGTCCCTCGACCGGCACGATGGGGGGTCGCGGTTTCACAGGTGACAACAGGTTCTTTCGCAGCATAAACTTTTGGGGTCATTTTTGGCCACTTAGAATTAAATAGATTTCACTTAAGAAATTGTCTTGGTTTTTATATTTAAATTCGTCTGTGGAATATAACCCCCCCCCCCTCCTGACTGCTCAACCCCGTTACCTACAGCTGACAGCAGATATCAGTTTATAGGAGACAAGTTAGAATCCCAGCACTGGCTGGAAAATCCTTGAGGAGGATAGTTACCCCCAGTGATAGAGTAAAAATGAAGTCCTAAAGGGAAATGGAGGCGTTAAGCCCTGGGACCCAGAGAGGGAATTACTGGGGTTTTGTTTTTGCTGCTGCCGGTGTTCAGTTCTGATCCCAATGTGGGGGCGGACAGTGTGGGCTGTGGAAACGGCTCATCGCCCCCCCAGCCTACAGACCGGACCTACACCTCCCCCCGTCCTTCAAGTTCTTTGCCGAGGGCCTGAGTGTCATGTTCCGTGTGCACGAGAAGCAAGTAGAAGCACATTGACTCACTTTGTATTTTGGTTCATAACCCACCGTCCCTTTCAATCATCTACTCTCCCATCCTGCTCATTTGCCGAGGATTTATTTAAGAATTTTCCATTACGTGCCATTTTCAGGAGCACAGATACAGGTCACATGTCTTTCTCCTTAACTCTATTTAAGCGGTGAATTTGAGGGCATAAAACATATTACACACAGTGACTGGGAGAGAGTTTATATCAGTAACTAATAAACAGGCTTGTGGTGCCGATTAACCATTCAACCACACATTATGGTAGCACTACTCATTGTACCAGGTTGTCAGATCAAGTCCCGGGCTGGTGACCTCTAATACCGTCTCAGATACTGTCCCCATTTTCCTTTAAATGCTGTTATACTGGTGTGACACTCAGACACCCCTGGTCACCATCACTGCTGCGCAACATCATCTGCTGGATCAAATCTGTCCTTGACTGGAGGTCAAGAAACTTAAAGCTGTGTGTGTGTGTGTGTGTGTATGTGTGTGTGTGTGTGCGTGCGCATTTTTCAGCACAGTGAGTGGATATAAAATAATATTACACTGCGGGATTTATGCTTTCGCTCGCAGTGTCTCCATCTGCTTGATGTTCGCATCCCATTTAATGGCTCCTCCGATGGTCACGTGAAATGACAGGAAACTCGAGGTTTTGAAGCAATTTATTGAAGATGATTTATGAAGCGCAGAGCGCCGGTGACACCGAACCCCGGCTGGGGGTGGAGAGCGATATTGAACGGCGGCGGCCTGAACGGACGAGCCGTCTCACCACAACACCACAGTTCCAGATCAGTGATCTGCACATCTGCACGCGGGTTCCGAGCCGGTGAAGCCTTGAACGTTGTGACCCAAGAGAAATACAAAAAAAACAATAATAGTAAAAATTATTACAACTGTTACAAAGACGCCACCGAACAGCAGGCTGGAATTGGCTCAGGGGGGAAGTCCGAGGGGGGCGACAGCACGGTAAACGGCACCACCACGACTTTACAGAAGGAGCAGCACAAAGTCCCCCGAAGCCAGGAGAATCGCATTAGCTTCAAATGGGGTTAAATGGGACGGTACTGTAAACACCGTTCAGCTCTTGAAATTACAAAAAATATTTTAATGACCTTCACTTTACAGTGTAAACAAGTGTAAATGTTTCCAAGTGCAGCACGGTTTGCTAAACAACTGCGGTCGCCGACATGCCTGCATTAGCTTAGCCGCTGTGGCGTCATCCGTCTTCATTACCTCGGCTTTGATGCATTGTGTAAATACGCCGGTGAAGTGGTGTGGGCGTAGAGCACATTTAAACCGGGGAAATCGATCACTCTGGCAGGAAAATCACAGCACGTCCACCGAAGGACAATTTAAAAACACACGACATCCCGAGAAACGGCGCACCAGGCCGACGCCGCAGCCCTGCGGCCTTCCTCTCCCTGTCAGCCTCTCTCAGCGACTGGATGGATTATTGTTAAATAACCACTATTTTATTTATTTTACCACCCTGGGAGCGGAGAGGATACAGCTGGGAAACGGACACGTTCAGGTTCGCAGGCTCTGCCGCACGGTAAGCGTCACGTTCATCTGAAGAACAGAGCTCTTATTGCGAGCTCACACAAGGTCAGCGGCGAAAGCTGGTCGGGACTTTACAGCGTCGCTCTGCCGATTCTCCGCGGTGCTCAGGCTAACTTCTCCGGCAGCTGAGGAGCGAGAAGCTCCTTTGAGGGGAAACCCTCCGAGTTGGACAAAGTCTGATGTAACATTAATAAATATTGTTATTTGTGAACCGTGCCAACGTGCAGCCAGCTGGCGGTGGACAGGAGGAAACACGGCCGCTTTGCGGGGCCACGGGTCTCGTCCAGGTCCTCGAAATGTCACGCAGCTCCTTTGCGGACACCAGGCGGCGCAGTGTTAAAGGAGCTCATCTCAGCGGATCTGCTCCAGAGTGCCGACACTAGGTGCTTTAGCTCCGACAGCAAAACCTTCAGATGCATTAAAAACCGTAAACCATCATGTGTGATGACTTTGATCAGAAGCATCTGAGCTCCTGGAAAATGACACCCTTGTCCTTGCTTCCCTTGTGACACCCGGTGTCCAGCGGCCAGAGCAGCTTGGAGCCGAGGTGCTTCTGGCCAGAGTCCGTTTCACACGCTGCCTCCAAAAAACCGGCACGATGCTGTCGCGACCCATTTTGCTCATCCGGGTGGAGTGTTCCCTCCCTGACAAGCCACCTTCACGCTCCACTCCAGCCTGCAGCTTGACTCGATGCGGTTGGGCAGTTGCACCGGCTTTCCAGCTCCCGGCGGCTCCAGCTTTAGTCCCATCATCCTCGTGTTCTCCCCAACCTGCAGATGCAGCAGCTTCCAGAAAGAGGTTCTAAGGGAGCTGCTGGACTGAGCGTCCCTCTTGATCCCCTGTCACGAAAGCTTCCTACGTCCTCCTTGCTCTCAAACACACACACTTACTCCTGAATGGTGTGGTGAGAGTTGAGTTTGTCTTGCCAAAGAGTTCCCATGAGTCTCTGCTCCTCATTTCTCTCCACCACCTTCCTGTAGCTGCTGGTATTAAGCTCAACCCTCCTGTTACAAGACAGTCAAAGGATCTTCACCCTGACACCTACTGGACCTGATCTCTTCCTACAGCCCAGGAACAGCACTGAGCTCCTCCACCTCTGCCCACTTGGTGGTCTCACTTTGAAGGTCTTTAAACTCTCAGATTTGTCCCCAATGCGTTGGACTGAGCTCCCCGTGTCCCTCGGAGCTGCTGAATCCCACCTCTCCTGACCTCCTGACAGCTACATAAGTGAGTCCAACACCATCTGCTACGATCGTCTAGGTGTCAGGTGGGGTCCAGCCAGTGAGGACTCTAACAATTTTCACTCTCACTGGACCTGTGACAGCAAGAACCAACCAGGACCAGGAAAAAGCAGCGATACAGAGACGGGATGAACACAAATACAACATCCAACAAACACAAGAACATCCTGCTCAACATTACAAACATCTCCACAACCACGACAGTTTGGAAGCAAAGTGACATGTTAAATCCTGTAAATGGAGCCGAGACCTCAAAATAAAACGATTTCCGAAACGGACGTGTGAACAGACCTACCTGGACATACAAACTCACACAGTCATACTCCTTTGTTCACCTAGACGGTCAGCTGTGGCCGCGTTTGTCCGTTCGGCTCAGGCGCTTACGCACGCCAAAGGTCACCTGTGCAGGTGTTTTGTTCTGGGCCGCCTCACATCTACAGCGTGCAGCCAATTCGGCACAAGAAAAAAAACATTTCAATTGTATTGAATAAGCAATATGGCGCCTCTCTGCTCACTAAATGGGAAATTTGTTCTGTCGTCGAACTGCAGGCGCCTGGAAGTCGTTCTTCATATTTCGATAGTTATTCGCTTACGGTAAATTTATTATGAATTTAATTCCTTGCCAGCGAAACGAGATAAAAACAAAGGGGAATAAACTGCGCAGAAGCTGAACTCAACGTTACAGAATCGAACGTTTGATCACGGTGGGAAAGCGAGTAAAAGTCGACCTGGCGTCACGGTGGAACCCGGCCGTGTCAAAGAAACTGTCAAATTAAACTCAGGTGTCCTCGTCCTTCACGGCTCGTCTAACGTCATCGTGTACAAGTGCTCTGAACTGGAACGGAACTGTAACGCTGAGGTGTCGCCGCCTGGCGGTGTTTCCACGGTCAGTCAGTCCACGTTTCCTGCAGCCTCACGTCTTACTGTCAAATGTTAACTTTTTACAAAGGTGATTAAAAAACTGCACACATAGCTGGCATTTTACGGCATAGATGAGAGAACTGGAGGAGACGGCCTGGCAGCTGCGTCACTTGTCAGCTGTGGACAGTGGACAGAGGACAGTGGACTGTGGACTGTAGACAGTTGGTGGTGGATGGTGGGCAGTGGATGATGAACAGTGGATGGTGGGGGGTGGACAGTGGGCAGAGGACAGTGGGCTGTGGACTGTAGACAGCGGGTGGTGGGCAGAGGACTGTAGGCAGTGGACAGTGGATAGTTGGTGGTGGACAGAAGACTGCAGACAGTTGGTGGTGGATGGTGGACAGTGGGCAGTGGGTGATGGACAGTGGATGGTGGGGGTTGGACAGAGGACTGTAGATGGTGGGCGGTAGGCAAAGGACGGCAGATGGTGGACAGAGGACTGTAGACAGTCAGCGGTGGATGGTGGACAGTGGACGGTCGCGCAGGAACATTGCATGTTGTTGTGTCACATGTTCCTGAAAGTGACTTTGCCTGACAGGAAGGCGTGGCAGGGAGACGACGCCCCGCTGCTCAGGAAGCCGGTGCTGGGCACCGCGTCATCCAGCTCGGTGGTGAGGTGGTCAGGACTCTCCTCGTTGGACGTCTCCTTGACGACGCTGTAGGTGAGCGCCACGCTGCAGGCGGCCGGCTTCTTGGAGCGGCGCCCCCCGAGGCCGGTGCCGCAGTGGCAGAGCCGGCGGAAGGCAGCGCGGAACTTCTGCGACATGGCGTTGTAGATGACCGGGTTCACGGCACTGTTCAGGTAGATGCAGCTGCGGCAGAAGAGCAGGAACCAGGCGTCCAGGTAGGCCTGGTCCAGGAGGGAGTTGACCACCACCAGAGTGCGGTAGGGCATCCAGAGCAGGGCAAAGAGGACCACCACCACAGCCAGCATCTTTGTCACCTGGAGCACGGAAAGGAACCCTTAGTGTCCATCTCTTCTCAAAATCCTACACGTTAACGGACGAAACGCCTGACAGGATCTTGGGGTTGAGAGTTTCAGGTCACGTCCCAGGAATCGAGATTCTGCTGCCACCAGTGAGCAAAGTTCACCCATTGCATCTGCAGTAACAGGCGGTGCTGCGATTAGGTGACTTCAGGATTGGCTCCAGACCACCAGCCCCCTGCATTAGGATGGGCAGTTATTAGTCGTGAATTTTACATTTAAATTGTGGCTGTGCAACCAGACCAACAACATCCTACTGAAGCTGTTCTTGCATAAAGAGAGTCGAGCTGGACGGGGTGGGAAAATCTAATTATGTCAGTTAGCAAGAACCTCGGAGATAATGGAACACTTACACAAAGAGATAATATCACATTACTCACCCACATCCAGCCAGAACAGAACAGAATATTTATGATTTGAGACCTGGATCACTGGTCTGACACAACCTGTATCCATGTAGCTGGTGGAGTTTGTCATTGCAGCTGCTAACCCGCAGTTTCCCTCTTTGCCCTACATGATGAATTTTGTTTACCTTTTTGGTGGTCAGCTGCTGCGGGTAAGAAATCTGCACTTGCATCAAAATGTTGTTGGTTCCCATCTCAGAGAGAACCTTCTGGTTGCACACATCATCAGGGCAGTTTCACAGAACCTGCTTCAGCTGAAACGTCAAGCTATGTTACGAGAAAAAGCATTTTGAAATGCTACCGTTTGGTTTACCCCTACGCACCGTGCCAGGCAGCACAATGTGCCTCTCACACGGCACTTCTGCAGAACAAAGGTCTGGACCTCATGTCCACCAGGCTCTCATGCTTCATGGAGATGAGAGGGACAGCTGGGAGGCGGTCTGGAGCGATTTCTCCCATCCCAGGGTTCATGAGTTGACCCTCAGGATGAGCCTGGTGGGACTCCCCTGTGATGGACATGCAGTGTTTCCCAACCTCACACCGACTGCTTCTGGGAAGGACTCTGAAGGACCATGACTCTGCCCTGGACTAGCAGTTATTGATCATTAGTGGATCGATGGATGGATAGACGGATGCTGAAGATTTATACTATACAACTTTTGTCAACGAACAAAACCACATAATCATGTTGCCAAAAAGTAGAGGTCATGAGAAATACTTTATGAAACACACCAACCCTTGGAAACATCTCAGGTGCCACATACTGCTCCCCCGTCTGGAGATTAATGGATTTCCTCACAAACGTTCTCCTCTTACTGAAGAACGGTTCACTGAAATGTCTCAGTGAGACTTAAGTGTAATCTCCCCAAAGCTGGGCCCATAATTCCCTGAACATCAAAGCAGGTGGGGTAGCAGTTAGAGACAGGGTCCCGAAGGTTGCTGGTTCCAGCCAGACTCTCTGCCACTTTGTAGCACCCCTGGAGCAGGTACACTTACCCCAATTTGCCCAATAAAGGTGTGATGAACTGCAAGTTGCTTTGGATGAATAATTTTACTCTGTTTTCTTGTTTTTAATGTTTTTCTAGCCTGCAGGGTGAGGTGGGAGTTCAAAAAAGTCTCCAGCCGGCCTCCTTACCTGCTTCCGCGAGGACGCCGTGATGCTGCTGGAGGAGCTGGAGTTCCTCAAGGCCACCTTACTTGTCTGGGAGCCACCGTTCTTCCACTTGGTCGTGTTCTCCTTGGGGGCCATGGGGAGAGGGTTCAGGAAGAGTATCCTGGCGATCAGGCCATAGAGGATGGTGGCCAGCATCAGTGGCAACACATAAAAAACAGCAAAATCCGTGAAGTATATGGGCAGGTAGAGGTTTCGGGACACCTTGTAGGCGCAGGTGACCAGGGTGGCGTTCCCACGAGGCACCTCCTCGGTGTCGGACAGGTAGAACCACATGACACAGTAGAGGCAGGTGAAAGCCCACACGGCCACGATGATCTTCTTGGCCCGGGAGAGGGTGCAGAGGAACTGGGCTTTCATCGGGTGGCAGATGGCGATGTACCTCTCCACGGTGAAGGCAGTGATGGAGCAGGACGAGGCGTTGATCCCCAGGTACTGGAAGTAGGTGATGCAGAGACATCCGGCGTATCCGTACACCCAGTGGCCGTACAGGCTGTCGGTGATGTTGGGCAGACCTGCAGCGGTCAGCACCATGAGGTCGGCCACCGCCAGGCTCACCAGGTAGCAGTTGGTCGGAGTCCTCATGTGTTTGGTCGTGAGGACCACCAGGATGACCATGACGTTCCCGACGATGCCCACGGTGCAGATCAGAGCCACCAGGAGGATGCTCACCACCTTGTACTGCGTGCTGTAGTGGGTCCACATCTCCAGGGTCTCGTCGCTCCTGCGGAGAGTCGAGTTCTCCACGTTTTCTTGAACAACACCAGCCATTTAGGCTTCGTGGCTGAAAAGGTCAATGAAGACAAACAAGACTGAATATCTGAATGTTCCTGAGCCTCAGATTTTGCAAAAATATGCTTTCTAGGGGTCTCGTGTATTGAAAAAAAAATCCTAGAACTCTTCAGGTATTTAAACAATTTGAGGACATCAGCCGAACCTCGCAGTGAAGACCTCAGTCCAGCAACCCGGTTTTAGTAACATTAATGAAAGTTTGCGTGATGCTTTATAGATGTCCTGTATTTGACGGACTCGGAGCTGCTGTCAGACGGCGATGTTACCTCCAGGTGAAAGTTATACTTCAACGCAAAAAGTGGAGAAATTCTTCCCGAGCGTCACGCTGACGGAGTAAAAGCATCTGGAGGAGCAGCGGCGGGTCTCTCAGGATTCATCTCCTCAAAAGTGCTCCCGGCTGGAGAAACTTTGGACGGTCTGGCTTTCAATACACATCCAGGAGGTCCAGGCGACGAGCGGGACGCCGGCGGTCCCTCGTGGAGACGCTCCTGAGCAGGTGGTCCTGATCGGTCCCGGTCCGGCGACGCGCAGCGCTGTGGGGATCAAGCGAGATGGTGCGAGATGATGTGAGATGATGCGGAGACATGAGGAGCAGCAGCCAACTGCGCGCGGGGGGTGGGGGGTGTGGATATTAGGCGGAGCTCATAAACCCTCATAAAGTCATCAGACGATCATCTCAGCATCTTCCGCGCGAGCTGTGCGCATCACCGTGGGCTCACTGTCACTAAAGACCCCCCACCACACGCACCCCGAGTGGAATATATACAGACACGAGCCTGTTCTCATCGGGCACTTTTTTCCGCGCCGAGTCGCGGGTTTTTGTGACAAGGTGCCCACTGACACGGCAGCGCGACTCAGGGTTAGAAGCCGACCGATGGTACAGCAGCAGGAGCAGGGATCTGAACCAAGAACCTTCCGCAGGGAACACCTGCAATCGCGCCGTCAGCCGCCGTGGGATCTTCTGCTTTTGGAAAGACGTAAATCGCGGTTTAATCGCCGAGTGAAAAACAAAGTGTTTCTGAAACACTTTCCTTATTATTTTGCGTGACTTGATGTGTCGTTCGGGCTGGAAGAGAAACGCGGTTTAATAAGAGGAACAAGCGGCGCGCGGCGGAGGTTCCCGCATTAAAACGCGCTTTTCCCCCAAATCGTTCCTCAGACTTAAAAAACCCACATTTTTCATTATTGCACGTTTCGCTAACAAACACCTACTGTGTGAGCCTCTCAAACACGGGGCGCAGATAAACCGCGTGGATTTTGCTAAATTTCACGCCTTTTCGCGAGTGGGCGGTTCCCGCGCGCCGCCCACGCAACGCGAGCCGGTGGAGGGACGTCGACTTGGCGACGGCAGGAGAACGTAAACGGAGGGAAACGTGACAGGCGCCGCGTGTGGACCGAAAAACAGGGAAATTTACACTGTACCTGAGAGGAAACAGGGACTTTGCCGTGGAAATGCGGTTTACCTGTAGCTGTGACGTCACACCGATTTGCATCGTCAGGTACCGTATAAATATAACCTGCTCATTCGACCCTGAGCGCCGTTTTCCAGGAATCGCAGCTGGAAATGGCTGGAACGTAAACAACAGAGACGTTTCACCCCACCTGAACCCCACGTGGTGCCCACAGGGGGTCACTTGCAAAGTTTCTGCTCAGAAAGACCTCTTATTAGCGGCTCCTCTGCCGGTCCAGACAACCTGGGGGCAGGAATGAGTCCAGGTGTCCTGCTGCTGCTTGCAGCTGTAATGTGGTGGACTGAGCTCTCTGTGGCCCTCGGCGCTGCTGAGTCCCTCCCAGCACTCAGGTCGGCAGCCTGACAAGCCAAACCGTCACTGTCAGCCCACTCGGGTTGGACATCTGAAAACCCCCCGAGCAGATCTGCAGCCGGCGTGTTTCCTCAACCCCGCAGGGGGGTGAGGGGGGGTCCTCAGGGTGTGACTCGTTGCCCTAAAAACGTCCACAAGTCCAGCAGCAGATGCTCCAGTTCTGATGGAATCAAATTATTTGGATATTTTGAGCCTCACAGTGAATGAGTTGCCGCTGCAGTGGTTCATAAGCTGAAAAAACAGTGAATTTCTTCACTCCTGAGGGTGTGTGTGTGTGTGTGTGTGTGTGTGTGTGTGTGTGAGTGTGTGTGTGCATGTGTGCGTGTGTGGGTGTGTGTCCCTGCTCTGAGAGAACTGAAGGCACCCCGAGCGACTGCTGCTCCTGTGCTCTCCTTGGCCGCCTCTGCGCGGAGGAGGGTTTACTCTGTTATTACCTTATTCCCCAATAATTGTTGAAAAACATGCACGATTGTTACTGCGGTGAAACCCCCCGCGGAGCAGCGAGACGCTCTTTTCAGCATCACTTTCACCCAGTTAGCCGTGAAGCAGCCGCCAAGCCAGCAAAGATGCAGCCTCCTCGCGTCACGGCGTCAGTGACAACTGAGTGGTGGGAGATCTTCTGAAATCTGTGGAGCTCAGTCTGTCCGTCTGTCTGCTTTTTTTATACACAGCTGTGTTTTTCAAGCTGCTGACTTGAAATCTGGCACACAGGTACTTCTCACCTGAGGTTACTGCGCGATATATGATTTCTGTGTGTGCGTGCTGACAGGCGACCTGACCCCCCCCCCAATTACAGTGAAACTGTATTTAAACGTGCAGTAGTTGTGTTTTAATAGACTGCAGAGTGGAAAGAATTTGCTGGAGATCCTTGTCTGTGTCACTCGTGGGCAGCGGATGGTGGCCCTTACGTGGACGTTATGACATTAATAAACAACCTCCCTTTGAGAGATGAAGCAGACGACTAAAACCTCTTCACTTGACGTGAAGTAGAGATTTTACCGCGTTTTGGCGGAAGTGCGTTTGCATTAGCAGCTGAAGGACTGGGGGGCAGGGGGTTCTGGTGACACGCTGGGGGGAACAGGACACAGCGGTGACAGCGGGACGTGCCAGGGGACGCTGGGGAGCAGCAGAGTGGCGTGGGGTCCCGTGGGGTCCCGTGGAGGAACCCGCGGCAGCTGAAGCGAAGGCTCGGGTGGGGTGAACTTGTAAGACCAGGATGAAGCTGTAGGACTCAGGTGCTCCTGTAGGGTCCGGCTGAACGTGGAGGTCCAGAGAGACCTTGGGGGATTTGACTAAATTTGTAGGACTGGAAGGTCCAGTCCCAGCAGCAGCAGAGCTGTCTTCTCCTGGACTTGCTCCTGCTTGCTGGCGTCACCTGCGAACCGCAGGTGTCCCCCGTCTCGCTGTTTGTTTGAAACGGGCAAATTCCCGACAGGTTTCACTGAGGCAGGTGGGTCCCTAATGGGGCCTTAAATCACCTGTAACCAACGCGGCGCCTCCCGCAGGGGCCGTGCGAAAGGCCTGCTCACACTCATCCAGACCGCAGCTCTGTCACCCTGGACCGGGGTCCTGTTTGATCAACCCCCCCCCCCGTGGACTCTGCAGACCCCACTCTACCAACTGTCAGCTCTGCTGTTGGGAACGAAGCTGGATTAATGCAAGTGAAAGTTCGCTTCAGGGTCAATGCATAATTAGGCGGCGCCCCCTGGTGTCACGGAGTCCCTGTTTCCCCGCGCAGTAAAAAACTGAATTAGAACAAAAATCTGCAATTCAGAAAAAAAAGAGTGACGTCGCTCGTTTGTTTTCGCCTCGTTTTTCACCACCACTTGATAACACTTTTACTGCCACCTGCTGGACACGCGAGTAACTGTCCTTTCGTTCCTAAAATAACAGATTCCTGAGGAAACCGGTAAAATTCTGACCTCAGATCAAAATTTCACACAAACTCAATGTTTAATTACCACAGATGGACAAAGCGATTGTGTTTGATGTCAAAGAGGAAATTTAAACACACAAGTTAAAAGGTGCAGGTTAAAGGAGTACAAACAGAGGGGTGATTCTGTCGAGTAACGTGGACTGATACACAGGCCACAGACCACAGATTCCCGAAAAGCTTAAAGTCCCTGACAGGCTTTACAGAGTTTAATGAAGAAATATTTGGCACAATAAATCATTAAGTCCTTTCTGGGGCCCGAATGGATCCTGTTTGGACCCTAAACAGCTGCTCTGCTTTTTTCTGTCTGCACTTTACCTAAAAAAGGGTTTCAATCTCAGCAAAGACTAAATCAGTTGTTGACCAGGATGGAGGTTGAGAATTCCGCACACCGCGGACCTGCCTGCACAAGAAGAAGTCGGCACAAGAAGAAGAAACCCAGCTGAAGTTCAGTTTATTTCACCCACAACAGTGAAGGTTCTTTCCCTCAGTAAACCAACCTCCCCGGGCCGTTGTGAATAATAGTGAATCTGTTGCTAAAATCATGTTTAAAACCCGCATACAGTTTGTTATTTCAGTCAGGAAGGATCTTATTTTGTTTAAGTTTTCAGTTTAAATGTTGCAGGGGGTCATTTAAAGCGGGACACGCACCCCAGAGCGGCATCCCGGAGCACGTGAGCGTCCAGGGCCCTTTAAGACGGTGATCTGGTGCCGTGTTGTCACGGCAACAAGGTGGGAGAGGATTAGTTTTAAGAGTTTAAGAGTTTTAAGAGCTCGGTTATGAATGACTTGCGTTTAAACCTTCTGAGGGCAGAAAGAAAAGGTCTGTTGAATATGTTTCTTCTCGGCTTCACGGCGTCACCGTGAAGCGCGGTGCGAAGTTCTGGATGGTTCTTCGTAAGGCCACAGCCCTCGCTGGTTCTGCTTTGTGTGGGCAGAGTCAGACGTGGGGAATGGGAAAACTTAAAGCCCACCCCTTGACCGGCTGTAAGACCTCAGCGACTGCAGGTTTCGACTGTTGCCATGGCAATGCCCAGCGGGTTCCGACCCGAGGCCCCTCCTGCGCAGCTGTGGTTCACAGCCCAGGTCCCCGGAAGCCGGAGAAAAGACGAGACATCTGAGTCGTGACAAGAAGCGCAAGCAGAGAGCGGCTGAAGACCCTGGAAGAGCTCAACTCTGCCTCCTGCTGGCAGCACACAGTAATGACCACCTGCACGTGCCTCCGGGGGGAGATAAAAAGTTTATAAATAGTGAGATATGTGGACCCAAATCCCACCTGGAGAACCAGGCCAGAGCCCCGAGCTCTAACCTTCCTTCTCCAGCAGTCCTGACGGCTTCCAAACACTTCGGCCCTTTTGGAAAGTTCCGGATCTGTCTAGTGAAGTAAGTTGTCTTCTCACTGGGGTTCCAGGATGGGCTCTGGGCCACCAGGACCCTCCACCGGACAGGCGGTTAATGACGATGGATGGATGTATGAAACAAAGTTCCACATTATTATTACGTTACGCTATAAAAAGCCGTCATTGTTGCACAAAATCCGCCCGATAGGACGTCTGCAGACGGAGGAACGTTTTTTAATGCGGGTTAAGTGTTCGACTACAGCGGTGAGATTCCAAGCAAAACTTTCGGCCTGTGCGGTTCTGTCGAGGCCTGGCTGGAAAGACAGCGTGAAGACAGCGTGAAGACAGAGTGCGAGTGACACCGGTCAGGTGAACGCAGCCGTGCTGCGGAGAAACTGCGCAAAGCGGAAACGCGGCCTTCATGAGCGACGTCGGGTCTGCGGGGACCTGGTTTTACCGCGGTTCGATACGCAGCTATTGATCTGAGTGCAGGTGTTTTCTGTCCTGCAGGATGGCGATGAACCCCCTCACCCCCCCCCCCTTACATCATCTGAGCACAGACCCAGAAGACTGAGCAGAGCATCACGCTGGGGCTGTGGGGGGCGAACGAGGCGGCAAAGCGTCTCTTCAGGACCGGAACCAAAGCCGGAGGCCAGAGGATCACGGCGGAGGTCAGCGGGTCGCCAGACGTGAGTTAAGTGTCACCCCTGTAGGACCAGCTGGTCCTCGTGGTCCGCAGAGCTTGCAGATGCTTTACGTGATGAAACCACCGACCAGATGTTTGTAGAAGCTTCACGAAGTAGGAACAACAGGGGGCGTGGCGGTTACTGCCGGGGCTTCAATCCCACTTCCATCTGTTTCTTACCCTGAACTGATGCAGCAAAAACACCCGGGTAAGTGCGTGCCGCTGACTGTGCAAAGTAAAAGCCGGAGTTAATCGGGAGGAAAGTCCCTGCCGGAGCGGGGGGAGACGCGTCGGGATCGGGGGCGTTTTGTCGATCGCTGGAGGCGCCCCGTTGGGTCGGGGAGCCGAAGCAGCTCGAATTGCAGAGCCGGATCTCGACGGGCTTCGCAGCCCCCTTTGAGCAGCCTGATTTATGGAGCCGGGCTGAAGTTGCCAGACCATGTGGGAGCGTAAGCCCTGCCTTCCTTTTGTTTTCTCGGCTGCAGCTTCGCCCAAACTGCAAGGCGCCGGTCGCCTTCGGTCTTGTCAGCTTCCCTCCTGCAAACCATCCGTTCCCGCATCGGCGCTGGGTCCCGACCCTGTTGTTACTGTTAGCGTAAGGTGTAAGAAAGCTGGGGAAGATGCCTTTTTGCTGAGGCGGCGCTAATAGCTCATACACGCGCATAAAGTGTCCATGTGTACCATGGTAAAGCGCTGAGCTGAAGGGGAGACCGACCATTTCTCTGGAAGCGGCGATTCGGGCTCCCTCGCTTTCCGGAGGGTTCTGTCATGTTTAAAATCCACCGAAGAGGAGGACGTGTTTTTCGGACGAGTTTGTCCTCAAGGCCAGCTGAGCACCTGCAATGTCCTCGTGTTACACGTTACTCCCGCTGTTCCTCGGCCTCCTCTGTCCAGTGACCGACCGGTCGACGGTGTACCGGGGTACTTTACCGCGTCTCATGAGGGTCACCACCTTGAGCAGGAGCAGGTGAACCTGTGGCCCGCAGGGTCACGCCTCTCAGCACCGAAACAGGTTTCCTGCAAAAAATAACTGGGGTTTTTTTTTACTTTTATTTGCTGCATTTTACAGTTATAAACGGTGTTTTTTGAAGAAACTTAGATTTGCTTCACAGTGAAAAGAGTCCGCAGGAATTCTTCAGAATCCTCGGTATATTCCATGTCAAAAATGGAAAATGTCAGGAAATAACGCGGGCTTTTTCTTTTAAATGTTTATACTTTTGGATGCGGCTCGGCGGGGGATGTAGAGCCCCGACGGGCTGTTTGAAACCCGTTTGCGCCGATTTTCGTGATTTATTGCGGGGAAAACAGACCCGCTGAGCGTCTTTTCCCCGCCAGACCCCCTGCAGCCGACACGCTGCATATAACCTGGGCAGGTGTGCGTGATGTGCTGCGTGTTTCTACGCGGAGGTTATTAGCGCGAGGAGGCGCGCGGACCCGCCGTGACTACAACGCCCATGGTTCCACGCCGCGCTCGTTCCCGGTGGCACCGCGACTCAGTGTGATCCCGGGTGACCACAGGGCATCCCGCATCCCGCACCGCAGCTTCCCGGCGGGCAGACGGCGCGGGAGCCGCCGGCAGAAGCTCAGGAGAAGCGGCTGCGTCTCCATGTTCCTGGAAGGCGGCGCCGCAGGGGGTGTCGGAGAAGGTATGTAAACCTGAGCATCTTCTCCCCTCCTCCGACGCGCAAAGGCGCGCGAAAGACGCGAAACGCGCGGTTTCGTCACGCAGCCAACTTATTGTTCCGTTTTCGGTCCGTTTGTCGGATGAAACGGCAGGAAAAAGTGTGAATCTCTTCGCAAGAAGAACGAATCAAAGCTTTTATGTCGGACATTATACATTATTAATGTTTTAAAACCACGTCTTTACCCGCCGTCTTTCTGAACCACCCACGATCGGCGGAGAAATCAAAGTGTTTCTCATAACCGCCCCCCCCCTCCCCCGCGGACCGGAAACAATTTTGCGTGGGACGTGTTGCGGTCAAGTATTGAACAGGGTAAAAACGAGGAAGCAGCATTTGGGACGTTGCTGTTAGTTTCCAGTAACCGGTTCCGTCCAGCGGGGGTCCGAGTGGCTCGCGCTCCTCACCCGATTCGCCGGCCGCGGATGGAGAAGAGAAGCATCGATGCTCCTCAAACAGGGATGAACTTTGCGAATTGCGTTCGGGCGAGAAGGTGCGAAGAGCGGGAGGACGATGCGGGTGGAGACGCCGCATCGGCTCCGTTTGGCAGCGCGTGACGGGTCGTGTTTGTGTGCGTTTGCTGTTCTCGCAGGGAAACCGGGACCATCCTGACACCCTGGAGGAAAGAAGCGAAGGCCAATATCCAGCCGTCGTCCATGGAACTCCTGCACGTGGAGGGAGACCGCGCGTCCCCCCCGCGGGGCTTCGCCGTGGCCGGAGGGACCGTTCCTGGGGTGCGGCCGCTCTCTTCGGACGGGCGCAAAGGGCCCGGAAAGGCAGCCCCCCCGGGGCCGGCCGACAAGGACGTCAGAGTGTGCTGCGACCCAGAGCTGGAGACCTCCTTCACCTACGTGGATGAAAACGTGAACCTGCAGCGAGGCGGCCCGCCCGACGCCCGGCCGGGCCCCCTCGGCCACGTGCCTCCCGAAGGCCCCCAGGAGCTGTCGCTGATGTCCGAGGACGAGCTGGCGTCCGAGAGCTCGGGCACGGTGGACTACGGCTTCATCGGCGCCGTCACCTTCCTGGTGACGGGCATCTCGCTGGTGGCCATCTCGTACGCCGTGCCCCGGGAGGTGAGCGTCAGCCCCGACAGCGTCTCTGCCAGGGAGATGGAGCGCCTGGAGAAGGAGAGCGCGCGCATCGGCGCGCACCTGGACAGGTGCGTGATCGCGGGCCTGTGCCTCCTGACGCTGGGCGGCGCCGTGCTCTCCACCTTGCTCATGATCTCCATGTGGAAGGGCGAGATGTTCCGCAGGAAGGCGTTTGCTTACACCAAGCGGAAGGCCAAGCTGTACGGCTCCGTCAGCCTCCGGGTGAGGTCCAGCCCGGCGGGGGGCGCCTCGCCGACGTCCGGGGACGAGGACACCGCCGAGTTCATCAGCTGAAAGGATAAAAGTGGAATAAGCGGCGCAGGACTGGCTCCGGGTGCCCAGTGGGGGCCGATAACGTCGTCTTGTGCTGCTCTGGATCGAAGGGGTGTTTAGGGCTGTTGCCGGAGCTCCTTAAACGCGACATTTGCTGTGACAAAATGGCGGAAACTGATGGTGACATTAATTAATCATGAACAGTAAGAAGTCGAAACGCAGAAGCTTTTAACCGCAGTGAATTAGCAAGAATGAAGCGATTTATGAAGAACACACACACACACACACACACACGTGCACTTGTACACCCCATGTGGTCATATGTGGGTCTGTTCTGGAGCATTATTAGGTAGGGGGAGAGTGTTAAAGCCAGCAGGGGGCGCAGTGGTTAGAGCTGTTTTGCAATTGGCAGAAAGTGTGGATTTACCCTGAATTAATGCAGTAAAAATGACCCAGCTGTATGAACGGGTGAATCAGTGTGAGCTGCTTGTTGTATCGCAAGTCGCCTTTAATAAAAGGCTCGGATGAGTGATAATATTTAAAGGTCACTGCAGGTTTATTGATGTTTCCTGCACCTTTTCTCAAAATGTGTGTCATATTTACCAGGAGTGGAGGAAATAAGTGCTTGAAATTTACTGCTTTTCTCAGGAATTCCTTCTGCCAGTAAACACAGTAACCGTACACCGGGGATATTTCACGGGCGTCCAGGGAGCGCGTGAACTTACCCTGAAGCAGCGCGGTAAAAATTACCCTGCTGTGCAAGTGGGTAAATCAGTGTAAACAGCTGGATGTACAAACTTCACACTGCAGTTCAGTGTGGAGAAAAACTTCAGCTGAGGGACTAAATAATAATAACTCTGCGGGGAGGGGAAGGGGGGGGGGTCGTCTGATCTGGCCAGTCCTCCACACACACACACACACACACACACACACACACACACACACACACACAGAGAAACATGCCGCGTCATTTCCCCCGGGTCCCACGACCCCCCCAGAAGACGCTTGGCTGCTACAGAACTCCGCCTCTGTGGCGCCTGCAGTGATGCTGCGCGGGGGAGGGGCTCCTTTCACTGCAGAAGAAATGGCTCCTCCCCTTAATGACCTTTTCTGACTGGACGGTAATTTATCAGTTTTTAAAGAACCCCTTGTTTCTGCCGTCCGTACAGTGGGTAGTTGGTCTTTTCAGCTTACGCCTCGAGTGTCACATCTGTAACCGCTTTGCAGATGGGACATTAGCAGCCCTTATTCCCAGTGACAGGTGAACACCCCCGCTGGTGGGACCTAACCCCGCCCCTTCCGTTTCTGTCACAAGATTTTATTGGTAATTACTCATAAGGACTACGGGGGGCAGAATGGGGCGGAGGTCGCGAGAGGTGATGACCTTTGGAGGGGCGGCGGGGCCTGATCGGCTGGGAGGGGCCGACGTGGATCTGGGTCCTGGTTCTGGCGGCAGGGAGGGAGGGGCCCATTTAGCTGGCGCGCAGGAGCGGATTAGAGTGATTTGTACTTTAAAATATGGTAATTTGTTGAAAGTGCCCGGAGAATCTGCCACACTTTGGCGTGTGTCTCTCCCGAGCGGCGCTGTGTGTAAACGTCTGGTCTGCAGTGTAAAAACCCCCGGCGGAGGAAATAAAGACGCTCAGCCGTCACAGCGGCGGCTCCGTTCTCCCGAAAATAAAACACGTCCCATTTATCCCTCCGCGTCGTATATTTCCGAGGTTCATTCTTCCATGTGCAGTTGGATGAATTAGGGAAGCAGGGTGAAATGGACCCCCCAGGAGGTGGCAGGTCGCCCCACGTCACGCTCACATCACCTTCTCCGCTCCCAGACCTGCTGCGAGACGCCGAGATGCCGTAATGGCATCGATCGATAAGTGCCTTTTGTCCCAGGGCCTCCGTTGCTTAGTAACGTGAGAGCAGCGACTTTACAGGGTCTCAGTCTGCGGGGGGGTCCGGGGGCGGCGCCAGGTGCCGAAGTCTGTCTCTGAGGACCAGCCTCTGGCTCACGCTGATGATGCTGAAGCTGAAGCTAAAGCTTTCAGCATCCGGGCTTCGTCCAGCACCAGCATCACTGTCACTCGTGTCCTGTGGATCTGAGGCGGTCCTGAGCCGTAGGTCCGTTTGTGGGGTCGAATCCCACTCGGTGTGTGCAGGAGTTCCCGTGTGCTGCGGATGCTCTGGTTTCCACCCACAGTTTTACACTATCGCTTGATGGAGAGAAAACACTGGCGACAAGTGTGTAAACACAGAACCGCAGCCTTCAAGGACACAACATGTGAGGTGTTTCTCCAAACCAGTTGTGCAGAACCTTCTGGAAGCCGGACACAGTCCCGCAGGAGAAACTTTCATCTGCAGCGCCTCCTGATGGGAAACCTGGTAAAACCACTGGGTTTGGGAGGGGCGGGGGTGCTCGTGGGTGCGGGGCCCTCGATGACACTCACCCACATCGTCGCCAGCTGGGATTCCCTCTCATTTGTCTGTCACCCCGGAAAAATGCATGCTGGGTAAAATGGTAAGTTGGTCGACGACCAGGTGTTTGAGGGAATAAGATGTGGACCGCGGCCCATCGTCACGACAGCGGCGGACGTGTTTCCCATTACTTGAGATTTAATGTAGCTGCTCCCGGTTTGTATTTTCTGATTAAAATAACGGTGCCAGGTGGGTGTGGGTTTGAAGCCCGCTCCATTTGCGTGGAGTTTGCACGTGTGCTTTTCCTCCCACAGTCCAAACACACGTGTTTCCGGTTGATTGATCACTTTAAAGTGACCGTGTGACCCTGCGTGTGGCCGCCACGTGGCGGACTTGTGGGGTGTAGTTTCATAGCGCTGCGATTCCGGGACGAGGTCTGGAGCACTGCGGCCCTCACCCGGACACGGCGGTTAAAGACGCTGGAGGGGTGATGAAATAGAGGCTCTGACTCGTCCAACAGCAGCGAACAGAGGGTCTCGCAAAGTCCCAAATTACCCCCAGAACCAAAAACCACCGCGAGCCGTGAACCGTCTGCGAAAACGTTCCACAAGCCGCAGCGCCGTCCAACAGAAACACCCGACCGGCGACCCCGATTTCCCTCTTTCCTTCGGTTTGTTTTGCAGGATAAGAGATTAATGTTGACCTGCTTGCCAGAGATGGAAAAAAGAGGGACGTGAAGTCGCGGAGGGTTTAGCGGCGGCTGCTCGAGGGACGGTTCTCGTCTCGTTTGCCGCACGGGTTCGGCGCTCGAGGAAACGCCGCTGGCGTCTTCAGCAGCCAGAGAGGACAGGAGACGCACGACGATCCGCGTCTGTCAGAGAGGCTCTGCCGTCGCCGCCGCTTCCCGTGTGCGCAAAACAGACGTGTCTTTCAGCCTCAGCCGGGGCCTGGGGGGGTTTGTCCGGACCCTCTCCCACCCTGGTGGGGGGAGGGGGGGGTTCCTTGTGAATGTCCAGCTCTGCTGGATAAAGCGGCGAGAGCTGGACAGAGGGGCTGTTGCCATGGCGACGGCGAAGCGCGATACCATCAAGGGTGACGGGTCGTCCCACCGCAGCGGTGACTCGGCCGTAATCGACCGGACGTCACGTGACTCCGTCGCCGGCGGCCGTCCGGGGGCGTGGGGGGGGGGCACCCCGCTTCTTACTTACACATTTCAGCTGGGACTCCAGGTCTCAGCCTGACAGTCAATGCATCATCCGTCCACCTCGTGTCACTAAACCGTCCTTGACCTCCAGAGAACAGGCAGTAAAAACTCAGACACGGTCCTGGATTTATTCAAAGGATTGAGTTTGTCGGTTTCAGACACAGCAGCGATAAATGAAAAAATTCTTCCTAAGACTGACGTCCATAATGTTGGTAAACCTTGAGCTGCATTAAAATCAAAACTGAATTAAAACAACAAACTGCTGATCACTTTAGACTTTTGATTCATCCCAGAAATGCGCAACGTTCACAAACACCAGGCGGGAGTTGTAAACACTGTGGAAGTGAGGTGAACTAAGGTGCTGCCACCTCCTTCTGTCGCTACGTGCTCTTTACTGCCACCTACCGGCCGGGTGGGTAAAAACAGGGCAGGTTCACTTTGCACCAGAGGGAAATAGGAGGAAAAAGCAGTAGAAATAAAGGGGGAAAATGTAAGTCACGAGGTGTATCTACACACCCTTTTCTCAGCACAAACCACGTTGCTGCTCTGCGTTTGCGGAAGCGCGCAGGCAGGGAGAGGCGCAATACATCACGATGGCGCTCGGCTCCCGTGTTTTTCTTTGGTGCGAGTTTGGAAACAGGACAGAGCTGCTGCCTGTCGGGGGACGAAGACGAGCCTCAAACCAACATCCTTGTCAGGCAAAGACCACAGACCGCAGCGCAGGACCGTGTCGGGCCAGTTTATAGTCCCCTGGACGTCGGCGCGGGGGAAATAACCACTGCGTGGCCTGACGTGACCGGCGTGTTTGCGAGAGTCATGCCCTGTGAACCGCCTCCCTCAACCAGACGCAAACACAACTGATGTTTTCGCTGACAGTCGCGGCTCTCGATTGTCCCGGAAAAGCGCTGTTTTGTTTGGCGCTCAGGCCGTCCTCGACCGGGACGGCAGATGACAGATGTGCTGGACGAGGCGCTCGGCTTGACCGCACACACTCAGACAGACTGACAGACAGACAGAGTCAGTAGTGAATAAACAAGGGGAGCAGCTCAGTGGGAACAAGTGCTGCTGCCACTAGAGGGCGCCACTGCAGAGTTTCTAAGACTGCTCACTGCCTGACATTCACAGCAGTGTCAGGTGGGAGTGATCAACCACACACACACACACACACACACACACATACACACACACACACACACACACACACACACACACACACACACGCAGGACAATCAATCATTCAGATGCCTGCAGTTCTCAGTAGTTCCTCTAGGTGGCAGAGTGACAGTTCCCTACCCAGGGACAGACAGGCGGAGGTGTGACTCACAAGGTCTTGTGCACCTCAGTGAGGATAAGGAGGGTGTGACTGTGGACTGAAGTCCTTGCAGACACTAGAAACAGGCAGCAGGTGCTGCAGTTTTTAGACCCTCTGCCTCTGGACTCAGAGCTGCAGGTTCGAATCCCAACTCCACCTTCAACTGCAACAGCTACCCTGCTGTGTAAATCAGCGTAAGTCCACAAACGTCACACGAAAAAAGGTGTCAGACAAATCAAAGTCAATATTAACAACAACAACAATAATAATAATAATAATAATAATAATAATAATAATACACTGCAGAGGCTCCTCTGAGGTGCAGGACACCATGAGGTGGCAGCATTTTGCTTCGACACGGTTTGTTCTCCTCTACCTGCTTCTGGTCCGATTTGAACTCAGCATAACAAGGTCACAGACATCAAAACCCAGTTTACAGCGTTTTACAGTATTTTACCTCAACGTTTTGCCAGCGATCGGAGCCGCGAGGGAACGACGCTTTTTACTGCAGCGCGGACAGTGGGGGAACCGTCACCTGGGGCTTGTGACCAGAAGGTTGTGGGTTTGACACCCAGCTCTGTGAAACGCTCACCTTTTGCATGAGGTGAAGGTGGGTAACAAACTTACCGGGTGACTCAGAAAGAACTGGAAACTCTCATGAGTTCAGACGACACATCCCTCTTACTGCGTTTCTTCATGTTTTTCTGCATCGCCGGCTGTAGCAGCACCTCCGTGTTCACTCGTTCCTCTTACCTGCCCCAGTTATGACATTAAATTCACGGTCAACACCAGCATTACATTAGTTTGAATCTTTCACCAGGTCACTGCTGTATAACTGCTTTCTTCAAAACATATGAACTGCAGTCATCCTCCCGTCTGTTATCCATAACCGCCAACTGGTGCCGCTTATCTGCAGAATTTATTTTTATTATAAAATTTCTTTAATGAGGACACCATCCTCACCCGGACTCACAGAGTCTTGTTCTCGAACCGCTGTCCTCCCATCGGCTCTGGCAGGGCATTGTCGGAAGAGTCGGGTTTCCTCGATGACCACGCGATGCACAAAGGCCTCTTGGAGCAGCGTGAGGGTAGCGGCAAACAGGGCTGCGGTAAAAGTGCTCGACGGACGGGACGGACATCCTCACCGCCACATCACAGCGAGCTATCGGCCGACGCTGGGGCTGTGACCCCCCACCACCACCACCACCAACAAAACACATCTGGGAGCGCTGGAGAAACAGCTGTGGGCCTTTCCCAAAAACTGCTCTGTCAACGTGTGATTTAGAGAAAAACTACACTCACCAGGCCCAGCCGGACATCTGAAAATGTTCATTCCCACAGCACAGGTTGCTGAAAAACAAAATATTTCAGACTGATTTCAATAGACAGCTGCAATTTCATCCGTTTCGCACTCAGACAAACGATCTGGAGGCGAAAGCGGCGGCGTAAGGCGACACGCGGCCGTAAATCGCGCGGGAAAATGATGAACGCGCTTAACGCCAACTTTATTTGAGCCAGTAAAAGTTCCGTCCGTTTATTTTCCAGTCAGTTTATTTTTACGCGGCGCCGTTCGCAGCAGCATCACCTGCAGCGGCTGAACTGGGGATCGAGCGAAAAGAACCAAAATCCCACTGTCCCGAGATTGTGCTGCAAGTGCAAGGTGGACAGTCTCACACACACGCGCGCCACTTCCATTCACCACTTCACCCGAAACACGTCTTTGGACTGTGGGAGGAAAAGCAGAGCACCAAATAACAGTTAGTTGGGTGTCGCCAGCCGGTGCGACGACACTATTAACCAGTTATTATCCATTTGTTTAGGCACCTGATGCTTGTTAGGTCGTGTAGAATGATGGGGGATTCAAACCCTCGTCCTCTGCCTGCACGGCACCAGCCGGGCGCAGTGAGTCGTCATCAATCCGGTTCTGAAAAGTAAAACTTTCGGAAGAGCCGCTCAGCAGCGCGACGCCGTGAAACGGTGACAGAAACCTGCTGGGGACCCAAGTGGTCACAGCCCCCCGCCACACTCTGGGGTCTCGACCCAGAGGCTGTCTGAGGTGCCGTTTTCCACATTGGCCCCCGCTGACCCCCACTGTTGCACCAGGGCGATGCCAACCTGCGAAAGGGGGGCCTGGTCACCAGGGCGACGTCAAGGAGCACCCCCCGCGGGTGACCTCCGGTCTGAGCGGCGGGTGTTTAGTATTCGCCGCCGGCCTCCTTACTGCCACTCCTTTAAAACAATGGATGAGTCATCTTTAAAAGGCGGAGATGGAGGTGAGGCCGACCCCCCCCGACTCCTCATTAGATTAATGACAAATCCATCTGTTTATTGATATAAATAAAAGGACTCCCCTCTGCCCAATCACGTCCCCCCTCCTCCGCAAGCGCTCAAGGTTAAGGGGGGGTCCGCCCGTCACCCAGGACACCCTCTCCTCTCGCCGCCGTGCGTCTGGCGATGACGTCATCTCCCTCCTCGGGGCCAATAAGGAAAGTGGCCGCCGGGGTTCGGATCCCTACGTGCCGTCAAATTCAATAAGGTGCAGCTTCAATGTTTTCTTTTAATCAACCAAATTGCATTATACTGTGCTGTTGGAGGTGGGGGGGCGGGGGGGCAGGGGGGGCTTCTCGGGCATTTATGATATTAGCTGGAAAGTGGGGGGTTCAGAGCTGGACGTTCGTGCGGGTTTGCATCCCTGCTCCGCTGACTCATATCCCCTTGTGAGGGTGGGGAAAGGGACGGGGGGGTCGGCTGTGTTACTCGTCGATGACTTTGGAAGGGAGGCTGAGCCCCCCCCCCCCCGGACCGTCGCACTCGCTCACCGCAGCCTGGAGACNGGAAGGGAGGCTGCCCCCCCCCCCCCCCGGACCGTCGCACTCGCTCACCGCAGCCTGGAGACGCGAAAGCTCCTCGGCCTCACGATCCATATCGATTATTTCCTCCTTTTCATTTGTGCAGCGAGACACAAGACTGACTTACATTTACCTCTCATCCTCCTCCTTACACCTTATACAGCTGGATCATTTTTACCACGGTAAAAACTCTACTTTGATCAAGGTGGGATTCAACCCTCCCGAGTCCAAAGTTGGTGGATTTAACCACTACGCCTTCAGCTGAGAGTTTAGTGTGACCAGTCCAGGTGAAACGTGTCTTTGGACTGTGGGAAGATGGGGAGAATCGAACCCAATGCTGCCGCCATGTCGCCCGGCATCACTAGAAAGTGCCCTTGTGATCTGGCCGGTGAAGCAGGACAACAGCAGGGCGGCAGCCGGAGCTCCGCCCCCCAGGTGGTTCCAGAAAGCCATGACTTCAGCTGCAAAGTCACTTTGACACAGTAAATCAGGCATCAGGTAACGGGATCGAGCTTCAGTGCGGGGGGGGGGTGGCAGGCTGCCAGGCGCTCGCCGCCGCCACACAAATGGACATCGATTTTTCAATAAGGCCGGAGCCGTGAGCCAGGGGCGGCGATCGCGCCGACAGAGGCCCCCTGGAGATCTGCCCCACCCTTACATCACCTCTCCCACCCTTTCTTGGCACGCGCCTCGGTGCCGTCACCAGAGCAGGTGACCCGGGGGGGGGGGGAGCACTGAGCTCAACCAGCCGCTCAGGTTCGGCCCGATTCGGGTCCGGACACCGGCGGCCTCCTCAGATACGGTTCAGTTCCAGTGCATCTGCTCTCAGCTTCAGCTCAGCTTCAGGTAGATCTGCCACCAAAGCTCAGTGCGTGTGCTTCAGCACAGCTACTCTTGCCTCTCCAGTTCAGCTAAACATGTCTCCAAAGCTTGAGTCCAGCTTCTGAAGACCTGCTCTCAGCCTCAGTCCAGCACCAGGAGGTTAGGCCGGGTCTCAGCTTCAGTTCAGCTTCAGCCCACCTGCCACAGCTGAGCTTCAGCAGACCTGAGCTGGATCAGGGGCTGTGGGACAGATGTCTTCACCCCAGTCGGTCAGCTCTGTTGTCCAGTGAAGGAGGAAGTGACCTGTTGCAGGTAACTGGGCTCATCTGAGAGACGGAATATATGTTGGCTGCGCGTCGTAAACCTCTGGTCTGCTCGGCGGCTGCTGCTCTCCAGCAAGCTAATCAATTATGTTAAGATGGAATGAGAAACAGGTTTTATTTACGCGCCGCATGAGGGGGAAGCTGTCAGGGGTGCAGTAAAACTCTGCTGATGCTACTGAGAACTCATTAGTACTGAAAGGCCACTTGTCAACATCCATGAGGTCATCTGGGCTGAAAATGAAATTACTGAACCGTAAAAAAATGAGTTTGTCAGCCCCCCCTCCCCCAGAGGTGACTGCGCGGTCCGGCAGTCCAGGGGTCTCGCGGTCCAATGGTCCAGCGGTTACAACTGGACAAATGTTTGTCCTTTGGAGGTGGCTGGAGCCATTTTTGCCCCCCTTGAAAAACCAGCTTTTTCCTCCAGTTTTCCAGTTTTCCCACAGAAATCCACATGTAAGTGTCGTCGTTCTTTCTGAAACGGGAGAAAAAGGTGAACGGAGTTAAATTCACACAACTGAGACTGAACACCTGTTTAACTCATTTTGTTTGTACCGCCAAAATCCTTTTTTATTATAACTCGCAGTCAGTCAAATACAGACAGGCGGGATTTTATTTGCTGGTTGGGGGGGGGGGGGCGAATTCGGCTGTAACGATTGTCAAATATATTTTTATTTTCATATTTTTCAACAGGCAGACAGGCGACTGTTGACCAGTTCTTCCCGTAAACGTTTGTTAGCTTGTTCCTCACACGCAGCAAATCCGGACCGGCTGTAAACACCGTGGAGGTGAGTTGAACCAAGCCGGTCCTGTCGCGGGTTCCTGGCTTCGATGTAAATGACCGTGATTTTCACCCTGTCTGCAGGTGAACTGAGACAGTCAGACATCTCAAAGTTGTGACTCAAAGATTCTAATGTTTAAACACTGGCTGGTCATGTGGCACCAAAAAGCTGAACTAATCTTGCAAAATTGATGAGAAATATGATGCAGGTCAAATGTTTTCCATATTTTTTCTTTTCCAGCACAAGAAATTCTGTCACCCGACTGAAAAAAGGCTCCGACCACCAGATCCCGGATGCTGACTGAGGGTGGCTTCGACTCCAGCGCTGTCCCCATTGTCCCCGACTTCCCCGACACCTCGCGCTGTCACACCCCGCCCTCCAGCTCCTCCGTCCACTCCCAGCACTCATCACGTCCTCACTTCAGCCCCCATGGAGACAGAAAAAGACACATGGAGCACAATGTGGCTGCCTTTTTTAGGTCCAGACCTTAAGTAGCACTAAACCCAAAACCAGTGTGAACTGGCAGCAGACGGCGGACCACACCGAGCCTCCACTGCCCGCCGTCCCCGGGAAACCTAATATATGGTCACGTTGCAACGCTGACAGGTAATAAGTGACGTGTTGTTCGGCCCTTTGCACAGCCGGCGTTGTTAGCCTGTTAGTGCAGCTTCCTGTTAGTGCAGCTTCCTGTTAGCACAGCTTCCTGTTAGCCTGTTAGTGCAGCTTCCTGTTAGCACAGCTTCCTGTTAGCACAGCTTCCTGTTAGCCTGTTAGTACAGCTTCCTGTTAGCCTGTTAGTGCAGCTTCCTGTTACCGCAGCGTCCTGTTAGTACAACTTCCTGTTAGGCTGTTAGTACAGCTTCCTGTTAGCCTGTTAGCACAGCTTCCTGTTAGCCTGTTAGCACAGCTTCCTGTTAGCACAGCTTCCTGTTAGCCTGTTAGTGCAGCTTCCTGTTAGCACAGCTTCCTGTTAGCCTGTTAGCACAGCTTCCTGTTAACGCAGCTTCCTGTTAGCCTGTTAGCGCAGCTTCCTG
Organism: Arapaima gigas; assembly: GCA_900497675.1. Classification (NCBI taxonomy): domain Eukaryota; kingdom Metazoa; phylum Chordata; class Actinopteri; order Osteoglossiformes; family Osteoglossidae; genus Arapaima; species Arapaima gigas. Next base: position 523,391 of record UFQX01000872.1, on the reverse strand, counting down.
TTAGCACAGCTTCCTGTTAGCCTGTTAGCGCAGCTTCCTGTTAGCCTGTTAGCACAGCTTCCTGTTAGTGCAGCTTCCTGTTAGCCTGTTAGCGCAGCTTCCTGTTAGCCTGTTAGCACAGCTTCCTGTTAGCACAGCTTCCTGTTAGCCTGTTAGCACAGCTTCCTGTTAGCACAGCTTCCTGTTAGCACAGCTTCCTGTTAGCCTGTTAGTACAGCTTCCTGTTAGCCTGTTAGTGCAGCTTCCTGTTAGCGCAGCGTCCTGTTAGTACAACTTCCTGTTAGGCTGTTAGTACAGCTTCCTGTTAGCCTGTTAGCGCAGCTTCCTGTTAGCCTGTTAGCACAGCTTCCTGTTAGTGCAGCTTCCTGTTAGCCTGTTAGCGCAGCTTCCTGTTAGCCTGTTAGCACAGCTTCCTGTTAGCACAGCTTCCTGTTAGCCTGTTAGTGCAGCTTCCTGTTAGCCTGTTAGTACAGCTTCCTGTTAGCACAGCTTCCTGTTAGTACAGCTTCCTGTTAGCCTGCTAGCACAGCTTCCTGTTAGCGCAGCTTCCTGTTAGCACAGCTTCCTGTTAGCACAGCCTCCTGCCCGCAGGCCATGTCACGCCGATCAGGGTCGTCCAAACCCAAAGGCCCCTATTATTGTTGGCCTTTTCCGCCTGCTTTCACGTAACCCTATATGTGGACGTTACACAACCGACGTGACGTGAGCGCTGGCGTGTCTCCGGGCAGCAACACACACTCACACACACACTCAGCAAACAATGGGAGCGTTAAACACCCTCTTACGCCGTGTGTGTCCGCGCGTCAGCTTGACCCGGCTGGCGCCCAAACTGTTTTTCTGGTCATTTCTGATTTTAGCCGACTTTCTCAGGCCTTTTAATAAGGAGCCACACAGCCTCGCATCCAGCAGCCCACACACACACACACACACACACACACACACACGTCTTGCATTTAGTCATTTATCTGTTTCCTTGAGGGACCCTCAATTGGCGATGATGGGATTAAAAAATAACCCCCTAACACACGGTGAGCGGGACGGGGGGACGCAGGGTCCTGTCACGTGTGTGGTGGTGGCGGCGCTGGGACCCACAGGGCAGCGAAACGCTCGCCTGCGACCGGCAGTGAAATCCGGGAAACCTGGATGTGGCTCCGTTCACTGTTTATTTAACCAACAATTACATTTATTTCTTTATTACACAGTTGACTCATTCATTTGTTCTCTTGGAAAGGCTGTGTGTGAAGGCGCCAAGGTCTCTCACACACACACACACACACACACACACACACTGTTAAAAACTCCGCGTTTCTGAAATACAATCTCCCTTTTACTTTAATAATGACATTTATGTAATTTAATAGTATTTTCAAGTCAGATGAATTGGTTGATAAGGTGAAATCTGGTCGGCTGGAGACATAAAGACAGTTAAAACTACCGCAGTTCCAGTTAAATCCAAGAAAAAGCCTCATATTTCCCTCACAAACGCCCTTATCCTGGAGATGCTCCTCAGTAAAAAAAAAAACTACAAACTCCCTTTATTGCCGTGTTATAAATATGACGGCGATGTTAACCACGGAGGAATTGATAATGTACGAGCTGTGTGAGGACGTTTGGCTAAATGCTGAGCTGCAGACCAGCAGACCAGCAGACCACGTTACGCGTCTGAAGTGACGTTTCCGTTTCGAAGGCTGCAGGAGGCCTGCGCTCACGTCACAGCCCACGATGCACTGCGGTAGCGGGAGCCCCTGGTTTACCGGGGTACCGCTGGGCCCCTCCCACCTCCCGGGTGCTGCAGATGGAGAGCAGCCACTTTATAATTGATTTATATTTGGAAAGTTTGGCCTCATTAACAAAACCGTCCTCTGGACCCTCTAAAGAGGAAGTGCGGATTTGCAGGGATGCAGGCGGGTCTCTTATCTCCAGGCCCGCGAGGTGCTGCTAAATATAAGAACCGTGTGGATAATCTGGATCCCAGAGCTTGTCGATAGGACGCGTTTCCAGGGGCTGTCTGACGTCACGCCGGGTCTCTTCTCAAACCCTCCTCTGCCGTTGGAGGCCTGCAAAGCCCCCTGATGAATGCAGCCTGACGTCGCCGGGCTAAATTAGTGCCCGGATGCCGGTTTCAAATCCCACCAAAGTCCATCGTTGCGAGCAGAGATGAAGGGGCCCCCTGGGGCCCTCAGAACCCGCGCGGACCGTGTCCTTCAGCCCCGAGTGGACACCGCTAATGAGGTCCGGAACTCGGCCAGGTTCCTCCAGGACGTCTGGCCACAGATTGCGCTGTGATCCTGGACGTTCTGACGTCGGACAAGCTCGACGTTTTATAACTAGCCGAGTTACCCGGTGCAGAGCAGAGGGGCTTTTTGGGAGTCTGATGAACTTGACCACACAGAAACCTCACTTAGGATGAGAAGCACCTCTGTGGCAAATTTCAAGTCTGTGGCTTGAAAAAAAAGGTGTGTGTGAAGAACAAACAGACAGACAGACAGACAGATGCTGAGCTTCATGGACACAGAGATTGACAGCTTAGATGAAAAGGATCTTAATGTGGAAAAGAGATAAAATACACCGACTGGAGAGCAGAAGAACCCCCTTTCAGTCTGAATCCCCCCAACCGGCGAGACGACTCCAAGTGTATCTGGCATGGCGTCGGCCACAGCGCCTGGTGGAATCTTCTGGAAGCGATGGACCGCCATGGCAGCAGCTGGTGGCGTCGCAGTCAGAAGTCAAAGCTTCGTCACTTGGAAGTGACGAATCCCCCCTCGTACCCCCCCGGACACCAGATCGAGGTCCTTTCCCTGAACGGAGGCGGTAAAAATGACCCTGCTGTATAAAGGGGTAAATCAGAGTAACGTCAAACCTGACGGTGGAGAGAAGTTTGAGATGAACGACTGTAAAAGCTGTGAAAGTTCTGCACCGCGTTACTCGTGAGGTTAATGGGCTGGAACTCGGGCTTCGGCCTCTGTTTTCCTCCCATCTTGAGGGTCTTAGCAGAATCATAAGTTAGCGCAAGGAGCACCATAAATCCGGAAGGTTCTCGCACAAGCGGATTAATCACCTGTGTGTTCTCACTTGTTTCCTCAGCTGGGGTAAATCTAGAAGATGAAGAAGACGGGAGTTCCTTTGGACGCGTCGCGCCAGAGGAGATCAATCTGCCCGCCGCTCCGTTTGATGCCCCTGCGGGTGCCAGCGTTCACCAGGAACCGGTCACAGGGCGCCGGGAAGGGGAGGGATCATCCCAGAGGGAGTTTGCTGGCCAGCGGCGTGGGAGCCGAGGCCCGGAGGTCGCAGACGATCCTCTAAGCGGCGAAATGATGAACCGGCCTCGTCTGAGCCGCGCTCTGGAACGTCTGCGGTTCCGGCCGCCAAAGCCGATCCTTTCGTTTCCTGCAGGCCGGGTGGGAGGACTGAAGCGGGAAGCCGGGGCCACGCGGGGTCAGGCTCGGCCCGCGCTGCCTCCCGGCTCTTCGCTTGAGTTCGGACCGCCCGGACAAGCTGGCGACACGTCACAGAGGAGCGTCCGTCCTGGAAACCTCCTCGTGAACTGCAGGTTTAGCTGAGGCCCACCGTGGTCCACATGTTGGAAGCGTAGGGTGTGAGACCAGGGCACCAGAGGACCGTCACACACACCCACCCACCCACCTTGTCCACACGCGACACACACGCAACGTGTGGTTGGACCGCAGGGGGGAGACAGGTGAGCAGCGGGGGGTGTAATGGAACTGGGGTTCTGAACTGCTGGCGACGCGGGTTTGGGCTGGTGTGGGAAAAGCCTCTCCGGTCGGATTCAGGGAAGGAAGGAACCAGTGATGTAAGCTGTGTTCTTGTGCGTTAAGCGCAGCCGGGATTTATGAGGACCCCCCGCCCTGCCAGGGGCCTGGAGGCGACTCGGCCACCCGCAGGGCGGCTCAGGGAACAAGAAGCTGCCAAATATCCAAAGGTCTCGGTGCGTTTGTTGAGGATCGTCGCCCAGACCACCTTGGCCGGTGCAGTGTGCCTGTCGGACTTGACCTGCCGCCCTCGTGACCCAGGTGACCTCCTGAGGGGGAGGAGGGGGCGCATGGTGACATCACGGAAATAAACCAGCCTCACTTCGCCGACACGGCCGGACCCTCGAGTCCATTTCTAACTTGATTTGTATGCTAATCCAAAGCTACAGCCAGTAAAGGGGCCAATAATGCAAACGTCCCACAATTTTATTCAGTTTCCAGTAAAGTTTTGAAGAGTCGATTTAAAAAAAGCTTTTGAAACGAATCTAAAAACTCGTCCGAAAACAGAAACACTGAGTCGCCGCAAAGTCCTGCTCATCTTCGAGTTCCTCATCCTGCAGTTCACCCCCGACCCTCAGGATCAGCAGACGGGAGCTGTAAACGTGGCGGCACCCAGGCGGTCGCTGGCTCTCTTTACTGCCATCTAGTGGCCTGGGGGTGCAACTGCTGGGCGTTTGCGAAAGTAAACGTTTTAAGTGCGGCGAAAACGCAGCGCAGTAAACTGGAACGTGTTTGTTCTGTCGGGAGGTTTGTAGGCGGCGGAGGAGACGAAGGTACGGAGCACAACACTTTTGTCCAACTCTTCTCTTTGAAGTGGCTCCCGCTGGAAAGCAACGCCGGTTTCACCACACTCCTCGGACGCTTTAATCATGCAAACAGACCCGGTAAACATGTAAAACATTTTAGCTCATTATTTCAAACCACGGGGTTCACGTGGGGATACGTGGGAACACCAAACACGGCAAAGAGATAATATTCGGTGCGATTTGGTCCAAAACGATGCAAAGCCGTGACCTTTGACCTTCCCGAGGACGCCGGTCATCGTATAAAACCCAGTGTGACGTTCGCTGGACAAGGAGTGCCGCGCTGGGCCAGAACTGGTAAATATTGAACTCAACACTATAACAACAGTTTCCACGTCCATTAGCTCATACATATTTATCCCACTTTGCTTTATAGTCATATCAAAAAAGTACCAGTCAAGCCTAACAGTGTCATTTGAACAGCCAGGATGGGGTCACACGGGGTCATATCTGCTCTGTTCAGGATTACTGCAGGTCCGCCGCCAGCCGTGTGTCTCCGACTGTTTTCCTTAATAACCTGGAGACACGGTTATTTTCCCTCACGTATAATTGCTTTGCTGCATTTTAAAACGGATCAGGAGCAGCAACAGTTGAAGCAACAGTTTCCACACGTTTTTTTTTTTTTTTTTTTGCTTTTCAAGGGAGCTGCAGGAACACAGATACGATGCATCTCAGATCATTACTGTCCACGTTCTGCCGAGAGGACATCGATCCTCAGATGAACGTGGAAAAATGTGGCGGTGGGGGGGGGTCAGCAGGTGGGGTCAGCAAGTGGGGCAGCAAATAAAAAATCTTTTCCACAATTGCTTATTGAAAGCAAAACGCAAACGACGTTCCCATCGGGGGGCGAACTAATGGCGTTTTGGACGTGTCGCCTTTGGGTTTTTCCTGGATGCTCAGATGTTTCCCGATGTTCTGCAGAGATGAGGAGAGGAGCTGCATCTCAGGCTCCAGGGCCCGTCCTCCCCAGCGCCCCCCGCAGGCCCCTCTTATACACGTGCAGCTTATTGTTTCAGTATAAAGTCCCGGCGTAGCGATTCTGACCCCCTGACTCAGAGCAGGGCCCCTCGCTGAGATAAATCTCCTGCCAAGTTGGAGACGAGACGGCCAGCGATTCATCGCCGCGCTGCAGCCCTGGGTTCTACACCCCATCAGTTTAACACTTAAGACAAACACCAGGACTGTGTGGTACTTTCTGCCCTGGGAACATCTCCACCCAGGCGTTGTGTGGGAAAGTCAACCCTGAGGTCCTGTTTCTGCAGCTTCCTGAGTGGAGCACGAAGAGAGCTGAGTTGTGGAGCCTGTGTCTCACAGCACAACCGAAGATCTTCACATACCGCTGGGCAGAAACACCATCTTTCGCTGGGCGAGCCTAGAAGATCAGAGGTGCACAACATCAGCATCTACATCTCCATCCACATTCAGTGTCAAGTCAATATATGCATCCTGAAAGATAACAGACGGTTAACATCTCCATCTTTCTCTCCACATAACCTCCATAAGAGTCACAAGTCAAAAACATCTCCATCTCTAGCATGAACATCACAAGTCAACAACATTTGAATCTCATTCCTGAAGATCACAGGTTCTCAAAACCAACATCAATATCCATAGATGCTCCATCTCCATCCTGAGGGTCACAGCTGCTCAAAACCTTCATCTTCAGCTTCACCCTGAAGAACACAGGCGCTCACTGTCAGTATCAGCATCTCCATCCACACATCCACCATAACAGCCACAGCAGCATTCCCATCTCCACCTCGAGGATCACAGATCAACAACACGAGCAGGTTTTTCCAGAGCCCAGAACAAGAGAAGACAAATAAGAAGCTAAACAGCAAGGTCAAAAAGCTCCTCTGAAGTCCAACAAACCTTCCACAAATAATTTCACACCTCTGTTTGTGCTCAGCAAATACGGACCACCATGCTGGCATCACACGCAACACAACAGCTGCAGGACCTGAGAAGTTCGCCTGGAGTTAATCCGAAATGCGAGTTCCGGGAAGAGACGCAGCGGTGCGGAAGCCGAGCGCGGCGCTGGTGTTCGATCACGTCTGAGCGTTTCTGCAGGTTCAGATGAACTCCACTTAGAGCTCATTTCCCTCCATCAGACGTGACTTTAACCATGTTACTGCGCGGCCTTCCTCAGCCGGCACCTCGAGTCCCTCTGCAGCTCCATCACATCATCACATTACCGCCAATAAAGTCTGACAGAACACACACAGCAGGGGATGTCATCGCTGCTCTGATAAGAACTGCTCAAATGTGTCTGTCATCCATTAGGGAATCCAACTCAGAGCTCAAATGTGGAGGAACTTCGCTGCAAACGCCAGTCATGGAGGCCACATTCGCCATCGCACGCACACACACACGCACACACCACCTGTTCACCTGAAACACGTCTGGAGGGTGGGAGGAAACCAGAGCACCTCCGGGAAGCCCAGGCAGACAGGGGGAGAATATGAGCAGGTCAGGCGCTGTGAGGCACCAGTGGGACCTGCTGTGTCACCGTCACACCTGCAAAAACACACCTGAACTCCTCTTACTGCGGTTTTGCACCTCGGTTTCCGCGCCAGGTGGAGCCTGTAAGGAAACAGCCTAGAAGAGCTTGAGAAAACGGTAAAGACAGTCGGGGGGGCAGGGAAACACAGCTATACCTCTATCAGCAGAAAACAAACACAGAAAACTGCCCTTGAAAGGACATGTTTATAACGAGGACCTGAGGGACGAGGGTTCGAATCCCTCTGTACTCATCAGCCACCGTTTTTTACCCTCAACTGATAGGGTAAAAATGACCCCGCTGTACAAGTGAGGTGGACCACTGTAAACCACCTTGAGACAAAAAATGTCCAGTAAACAAGTAAATAATAATGTGAAACATTAAAACTAGCAGTTGCTCCTCACAGGTGATGTGGAGAAAAAATCAGCGATAAAAGACAACAATCGCTGGTTTTTCACCCGGTTCAGAAACGGGGGCAGATTTTAGACACTCTTCCCTCGTCGCCCAGTTTAACTTTCCAGCTCCAGAGCAGATAGACCCCCCTCAGGGCGGCTTCAAGGTGTGATTTTTCCCACACCCTCCGGGGGGTGACTTTTACTGACACAGGCCCCCCCCGGGAACCTTCCGCAGCAGCTCACAGGCCATGCCGGCCGAGGCCCACGGGGGGTCCCGTCTCAGACAAGGGGCCGCGTCCATTAGGGAGCGTTTAGCGTTAAAATAAAAGGACGGTGTGAAGAAACGGCCGACGGAACGGCGGGACGGGGCTGTCGGCTGTGACTAATGGCCCGACGTCGGTGGACGTGCGGTTCGAGGAGCCGCCTCATTAATCTCCCCAACCGATCGGGAACCCGCAGGTCGGCGAGTCGTCTTACGCAACAAGTGAAATCGGCACGGGGCAACCCAGAACGTTCTGGCATCGTCCCGGATGAGATCAAAGGTGCCGGCCAAATGGAATCGACATCAGATGGAGATATGCTGTGGCGGTGGCGGTGGTGGTTATGGGGTCCAACATTCTGCTCTCTGGCGGGAAGGCGGGGTGTTGCCAAGGTCGGCCCTCTGAATCCTGCGCTTGGGCGGATCCTCGATCCTCGGCGTTATTAACATGCAGTCAGTGTGTGTGTGTGTGTGTGTGTGTGTGTGTTTGTTTGACGACAGTGATGTTGTGGTGACTCTGCCCTGGTGAGGAGCAGAGATGTGACATGAGCTGTTCAAGACGTTGAGGAGGAGCATCAGAAAGTCATCAGATGGTGACGTGTTTTGGATTCGTGGACAAAACTGAGCTGCAGCTGTAGTGCAGAGTCCAGAATGTTCCAGATGTTTTTACACGACTGGATAGAGGTCAGATTTATCTGGGCTTTGGTCTGACATTTGACAGCAGGGAGGGGCTCCGTACTCATCAGCCACCTTCCCTTCTTCCTTCCAGGGTGACGACACCTCAGTGCCACCAGAAGCCCCCCTCCTGTGTGGATTTCCACTCTTCAGGTGAGCTTTGCTGGTTCCCATCCCCCAGACAGCTGCCTGCAGGTGTGAGATTCAAACAGTGAATACATAGATGATCACAGCAGACGGTGTTGGATAATTCAGGAGAGAAACGGCTCTTGGAGAGATGGCTTTTGAAGGGAGGGATTCAGCAGCTCTGAGGGACACAGGGAGCTGTTTCACTGAGTTGTTTCACAACCGCGCCCAGCAAGGAGGGAGAAGTAAACGACGGACATTTGGACTGACGGGGACGAGGACGCGCCGGGAACTGCCGAGCTCCTCTTAGCGTCCCCTCGCTTTCCCCTCCAGTCCTGTTCTGAAACGCAAGCCCTTGTTGTGAGCTCCCGACCCCAGGTGTTCGCAGGCCTCCCGGCCCGGCACCGCTAATCGAACCCCAGTTTTCTGGGGCCGAGCAGAATGTGATCCGGCTGCGGAGAACCCGATCCTCTCCAGACCGGGAGATGTGCTGATGGCACGGGTTCCGCAGAACCGGCCGTCCCGTTCGAGTAACTCCATCTGCGGGCGGCGTTATGATATTATGTGCGAGTGTGATATTGAATTTTAATTCTGCATGACTCACACTCATTTAGGTGCCTTAAAGGGATGGATTATCTATGGGGGGGGGAGGGGGGGTTTACGTGATGCAGAGAGGCTGCACTCTGCACCCCCCCCCATGGGAGCAAAACTGACAAGGAGACTGAGGACTGACATCAAGTAGCTCTAGGTAACTCAGTGACCTTCTGGTGGACCACATCACTGAGTGTTTTAATGTTTCACATTTAGGACTGATCAGCTGCTGTTAATAATAATATTATTATTATTATTATTATTATTAATAATAATAATTATTATTATTATTCGGCCTTCTATTTCTTTTACTGCAGCGGTGCTTGTTAGCATCACGAGTTGTGTTTGACCTGCCATGTGCCCCCCGTATTGCTCTCCATGTGCTGTAGCTGCTGGCGTCAAGGCCAGCACTCTGGTTGCTGGCTGTGGGTTGGTCATAGGATCTGCACCCTGATACCTACAAGACCTGATCACCTTCTACCCCCAGACAGAGCTCTGTGTTCCTCCACCTACGACCACTCAGTGGTCCTACTCACAGGGGCCAGGATCAAGAGTCCACCAATTCTCAGTTTTGCCCCTCTGTGTCCCTCAGAGCTGCTGAATCCCTCCGTTCCAAACCCATCTCTCCAAGAGCCATTTCTCTCCTGCCCTCTTGACAGCTACATAAATGAGTCCAACACTGTCTGCTGTTTGAATCTCAAGTCCATAAGCAGCTACGTGAGGGATGTGAACCAGCAACATGGTGGCATCAGACACAGTCTGTATCTGTGTCTGAAGTTCTTTCTGTGCTTTGTTCCCTCTCGCTTTCATGCCACTTTGGAGAGAAGCACGTGAGAAGTGCGTCAACGTAAAAGCAAACGTCCTCGGCCAGCAGGTCGCCGGCGAGACCTGAAACAGGGAGCATCATGAGACCTTTGTCTCGCTCTCCTGCCGAAAAGCTGACATTCCTCCAACAAAGGCAGTGTCTGGCACGGCAGAGGCTGCTTCAGAAAGCCAGCGCTGCCTGGGGGGTTGTTCCTGTTTGTGTTTACGAGTGATTAATGTGCGCCGGGGCCGGGAGCGCAGCGCCCCTCGCTGGCATGCGGGAGGACATCTGCGTGACATGAGAATTCGCTTCCTCTTACGACTGCGGCAGCATCGCGGTCAGATTTCGAATGCCACTGTCTTGTGAAAATAAGCCCCCTGTCCTCATTAATGATGATGTTGGTGAATACGTGGGTGGTCTGCGAGGGGCCCGATTACAGCACTCACCAGGAGGTTGTAAGTGCAAATCCCCAAATATGCACTTTGTGGAGAACTGTCATTCTGACAGATATCAATAGTGAGTTGCTGTCTGTCTGTCTGTCTGTCTATCAGCTCCAGACACCCTGCAGTCCCCCCACAGCTGTGGAGCAGAACCCCTCTCTGTTACCTTTCCCTCTCTCCATGCCCCACCCCCCACCCCCCGCCGTCTGTCAACGTCCAGCAGCGGCCACCTTGCGGCTGCTAGGTCCCCAGAGCATCTCCGGTACGTGGTCATCAGTCTGGCTCCCTTCACGGGACCCCATTACTCCAGCAGGGCAGCACAAAAGGTATGAGGAGAGGGATTCCTGCACGCGACCAGGTTTAGGGTCCCCTGGAGACCAGTGTAAGACAACGGGAGGCAGGTCCTTCCATGCGGCAGCAGGTGACGTAGCGCTTACTGCCCCCCACCTTGCAGTCTGACGGTTTGGCGTCCCAGTCGCCAGACTTCAGTGCCTCTGAGTGACGTACTTACCCTCGAGCGGTAAACAGGTAAATCAGTGCAAAGGTGTAACACGGTAAGACAGGCACAGCGAACGCACACACCAGCCGCTCTCCACAGCTCATTTTTACCCGCACAAAGTCTGTCAACTCGGGCGAACTGGGAGCCTCGCGAGGATTCGGGGGAAAAAAGTGACTGAAGCGACTGATGCACCTTGAGCTGATTTATGCTGCCGTTCGCCGTGCAGGAAAGGCTCTTTGGGTGAAATATCCTGCAATATTCAGACACGGGGGACACATCCGACATTTACTGTCTCACCGTTAGTGCATCTGTCTTTCTTGGAACACAATCCTGTGGGGGGGGGGGGGGGGGG
>UFQX01000872.1:498054-512128 GCA_900497675.1 Arapaima gigas | reverse complement strand
AAAAAAAAAAAGGGGGGGGGGGGGGGGGGGGGGGGGGACACAATTATAGAAGACGAGCCAAACCGTGGCAGTTAAGAGGCAGTAAGTCAAACGCCATCTCATTTCACTGGCTTCCAGAGCGTCGACCAGAGGGCTGGAATTTACAGCTTTACAGAACAGGGATGAAGTTCCAGCAGAGACGTTTCATCCTGAGCTCAGGCCGATGCCACGACGGTGGCGGGAAACGGAGGCCAACCGAGAGGCCCTGATTCCTCAACCAACACTTCCTCTTTAGACACCAAGATATCTTGGGCCTGCTGCTCGCAGCACACCGACCCCCTGTCGAGCGGGGTGGTGTACTGTGTGAATTCGATACTCGGCTGTATGTGTGTGGCGTCCTGTCCGGGGGGTGGGGCCCCAGAGCTCGGCGCTCGACATTTCCAGGATGGACTCCAGGCCACTGTGACCCTGCATTTGGACAAATGGTTATGAGTAATGAGTTAGTGATAAATATTATTGGGACCCTTTGGCTCACAAAGCAGCCGTTTGGCTCGATTTAGTGAGATTTTTTCCTGTTTCCTGGCCCATTTTAACCTCCGCGGCGACGTGCTGGAGACATTAACCAGCGGCTTCAGCTCAACCTGCTCGACAAACCCGAACCTCCGTGTGCCTTGTGTGAGCGGCAACGTCTGGAAACACTAACAAACGCGCTCTGCGCAATAGTCACTGCCGCAGATGTGACCAAATACGTCGCTGCAGTCATTCCGTCGACCGAAAAGTCTTCATTCAGACACGTTAAATGATTTCTAGAGGCAGCTTTGTGGCTCTGTGTGTTATTTTGTCCCCCCAGGAAGGAATCATTTTAGTTTGAGTCCATGTTAGGACTGTTGAATGGAGAAAACCGTTATTCACTCATTGCGTTATTTTGCCTCCTGGTATCCAATTTTCCACACAATTATTAATACTATTAATATCGCTTTTTGTTAATCAGCGACATCCGGCCGGAACTGCACGGTCGAGTCAGACGCGACCGAGAGCGCATTCGGAAAACTGCGCCAGGCGGCCGTATGAGCGACTGAGCGAAGCACCGCATTGTGGGAACTGGGTGCCCGAGCTCTCGGTTGTGGTCGCTCTGTCTGTCGCTCTGTGGTCTCATTTGTGTTCTGATGTTTGTGTTTTCACCGTCGTGCTTTAATTTCCCCAAGCATTCATTTTTTTAAATGTGACGCTAAGCCTTCGCCGTCCTCAAAACCGGCCCACGTTCCCCATCGGGGTAAATTTACCACGCAAAATAAGTTTACTTTCAACATCACCATTGTTTCTTATTTTTATTTTGCCACACAACTTGCTCCTTATGATATTAGGGATCATTCAGGATGATTTTGGGTTGAGCTGGAACGAACTGGAGGAAATAAAGGAATTTTGCTTTTCTCAACATTGCTTCCATTTTCGGGAACAAATTAAGAGGAACAATGGAGGACAGAGACACGGGCCAAACTTTCATTCCCACGTGGTGCTGGCGCGTTGTCCTTTCGACCGCAGGGCCTGAAAGGGCGGCACGCGCACGACGCGATGGATCGGCGGGATGCCGAGACATTACCCGACGTCGCAAAAGCACAGCTTATGGCCGAGATTTGCACACACTCCTTCGGACGCCGTCAGCGAGGCCTTCGGAAACGCTGAGACCCATAATCCAAATCACAGCAGACCTTCCCACGCAGCACAAGAACAGATCGGCTAACACAGGTTAAAGAGGAGGCTCAAGATTTAACATTTAAGAAAATAATGTTACAAGACATTCCAAAAAAGGCTTGTTTGGGGGTTAAGTTTCAGTTCCGCGCCTTTGGCAGAGCTGACAGGAATGTCCCCGGGGTGTTCGGAAACGGAGCCGCGTGAAAGGAACCTTTGTTCCGACGGGATCCCCTGGGGGAGCACATTGTTTTGATGATGTACAAATATGAAGGGAAGGGGTGGGGGGGCACAACTACTACTCTGTGGGTCTGAACTGCAGTGGCTGAAATTAAATCTTAAGGGAGAGGAAATTTGTGACGGGGAGGAACGCGAGGAAAGTCGGATCGCTGCTGCCACGGCGACTTAATAAACTGGCAGCGTCGAGGCGTCTTTGTCCTCGAGATGAATGAGGACGTTGTTTTGGGGCAGGAAATAAGAAACAGTACCTGGCCGCGCACTGCAAACTGCGGACACAGACGCGGAGGCTGAAACACTAAACACAAATCACCAGCCTACAACAGAAAGGAAGCGAAAAGCCCGACTCAGGATGCGCTGGGAGGTGGGAGCTGTTTCTTCTGGTTCTTCTGGATCTGGGTGGGCAGCGTCTCCGTGCGGGCTGCCAGCGATGCTCGCCCGGGAAGCCCAGTCAGTAGCCAACCACAGGCTTTTTTGCGATTAGCGCGGTGGGGAGTGGGCCACACGCCGCAAGGCCGACCTTCCGGAGGGGGTCTGCGGTTCGTCGCAATAATTCGCACACCCTACGGTCTGACGCGCCCCACAGGAGACGCTGCACTTCTGCTCAACTCACGCCCCCCCCAGTTTGTCGCTCCTTTCCTCCTCTAACCCCTAGGTGGGGTGAGCAGAGGATGCTGGGAAAAACTGGGGGCCTTTTGCACAACGAAGCTGAACGGGGCGGGCGGTTAAATCCCTGCCGGTAACTCAGCGTGCGCACCTAACATTGTAAACCGGAGGAAAAAATGAGCTAAACGAATTATGACAGCGCCCACTGTCACAAGTTCCACATTTACTTAAAAGTTTTGCACCCGTTTCTCACCCGCATCTCACGCTCAGCTATTGTTTCTCCGGGTCCTCCTGTTCCGTCTGTCTGAATACCACCGAGTGCTCACCGTTGGTCTTCTTCTGGACGCCGCAGCTTTTGGGATCGCGATCCCAGCGCAGGACCTGGCTGCTCGCGTCTCCGCAACGGCTCCTTGTTAGCCCGTCCCGTCAGATCATTCTGGCAAACGCTGCGTTTCATTTAAAAGCAGGAAGAAAATATGCCCAGACAGTGAGTTATTGTGTAAGGGTTCAGCTGAAGTTTAGCAAAATAACATGGGACAGAGGGACAAGAAAAATATGAACACTCTTATTAAACAGCAGAATTGTTCTGCGGTGGGATCCAGTTGCAACTGTGTTGTATTAATTGCACGTGTTTTCCTTTAGTTAGAAAAAAGAAGAAGAAGAAAAAGCTGGAACTGAGCAAATTTAATTCACTATGCAGAACCAAGCAACTCCGCATAACTTTGTTTGTCTGGCTATACGCTCGAGAGATTTAAGTAAAACCACTTGTTTTGTGTCACAGCGCTGATTTAGGACCGTTTTGACAGACAGCGGTGTGGACTTTGCTGAAGAACACACCTGGGTAACCCTTAAAACACATCCACTCTCCCCTGGAATATAAAGATGTTGGAGCCCAATCTTGGCCCAAATGTGGTGGAACGAGCTCCCAGACCCACCTCTCCTCTCCGGCATACGAGCCCGACACCCTCTGCCGTGATCGCCTACATATTCGCGGTTTGAAGGGAGGTGAACCAGCAGCAGGGGGGCATCAGACACACACGCTGTGCTCCCACCACCCTGTGTCTGTATCACAAGCTGTGGAGAAAAGGGCCTGAACTGTATAGGTGTAAATGTATGGAACGGTGTCTACCTGCTGCTTTACACCTTTACACCCCGCTGAACCATGTGGGAAACGCCTCTGCCTTTCAACACCTCCACAACGTAGCAGCTCTTTAATGGGCTGCAGCTTAAACCACTTTAGTTATGACTGGTTACAACTTCATTGGCTGGTTACACGCCTGGTTAGACCTTCACTGACTTCCCGTCATCACACCAGAGCTCCGCTTCGGCTGTTAACAGCGGCTTTAGATGCAGTCCTGCAGCGCGGAGCTGCCTTACTTTGGCCTTCATTTAGCTGACGCTTTTCTCCAAAGCCCATTTACACAGCTGGGTGTGAGATCAGAGTAAATTGGTGGGATTCGAATCTGCCTCCTTACGAGCAGAAGCTGGCAGCCGTAACCACTGCGCCACCTGCTGCCCCTTCCTCTCGAGAAGCACTTATTTCCCAAAATCAGCTCAACCTGCATCTCAGTCCACTGACCAAAAAAAAAAAAAAAAAATTAAAAAAAAAACGGCTGCTCTCATTCACCTGCCCTCCCCAGCTCAGCCGGACGGTTCCGGAAGGGTAGAAGTTTCTGGTTGCTGGAACGATCTGTCGCCCGTGCCGCGAGCCGAGGTGCTGCTCCTGCTCATCACCGAGCGCCCCCGCCTCGACACGGGGACGAATGAGATGGCAACAGCACGACCTCCGTCTCGGGGAAAGTTTTCGCCGTTTGCCTGCGCTCATCTCTCAGGAATCCCGCAGCTGCGGGGCAGAGCGGCGCGGCTTTCGCGGCCTCTAGTGTTCACACGCGACTCCACCCTGACCGTCATGACACGCAAACGTACGAATCCCGCAAACGCCCCGTCCGCTTCAAGGCGCTTGCGGATGACGCGCTTGTGCCCATATTAACAGCTCTTGGATGGACGGTGTTTTACGCGATAAATTACACCCGGGTGCGTCTTCCCTTTTCGAGTGGGATAAAACCACAGTGGGAAAAGCCAAGGCATGTGTGTCTTATTTCTCCGCACTAGTTTAATTTCACTGACCACCGGGGAACCTGGTTTGCATTGAGCCAACAGAGGCAGGGATCTCCAGGGAGCGGCTGAAGGATAATCTTCCTGGGAATGGGGGATTACAGGCAACACGAATAACTAATCCACTGCACTTTGTCCTCAACTGCAGCTCGAGCTGCTGGCTTACGGCTGTTTTTCCGCCCTCCCTCTGCCGAAATCCTCACGTTTTAGCAGCAGTATGTGGCAGCCTTCGCTAAGCCCACCTCTCATTGCCCCCACTGTCGCCCAGTTCCGTCATTAAGTTTTGTACAAATGGGGTTGTCTTATTCTCTTCACACCGCCGACAGGCCAGTGTGGGCTCAGATTTACTTTTGGACACATCGTGAGAAGACTGGATCGTGAGAGATGGTGGTGACTGGAAAGGCTGTAGGGGAAAGGAGGAGAACAAGCGGATAGACTCAATCGGTGATGATAAAAAAAAACAAACCGCTTTCAACAATCAGAACCCAGTGTGCATGGGCTTCAGCTTCTCAGTCCTGCGTCCACTGCTGTCAATTTATCTGTCGCGAATAAAATCACACAACTCAACAGGGGGACTGAACAGAAGCGTTACATTTACTCTAAATTGACGCAGTTAAAATTACCTGGGCGTAGAAACGGGTAAACCACTGCACAGAGCTTAGTACAGAAATTTACTCACACAGTAACTCACACACTCACGCCTTGGAAAAGTTGCCTGCCAAACATGTAACACTGGAAGGTGAAGTGCTGAGTTATTGAGTTATATCAATTACTGTAACATTAGCTCCAAAATCTGCTCACCGTGAGGAGCAAGAAACCGCCATTTTCCTAACTAGCTCCAACCGCACCATATACGTTACTCAAGACGCGATGGAGCGACGGCAAAAGCGCGTAAGCGGAAATTAGTCCTCCCTCCGGACTACAGATGGCACTATTGTATAGGACAGTGGCATCGCAAACAATTAGCCACGCATTAAAGTGATTAATATTTTCTAAAAGCGTTTAAAACCATTTAATGATCTCTTAGAAATGAAGCGTGGAGATGGAGGACCGGCGGTGGCCTGGGGAAAAAAAGAATCAGATTTGTATTCGGACTTCCTCGAAATCGCTCCTGCTTTAATAAGACGCTTCCCGTAAGGGGTAACCGCTTCAGTTCTTTCCCCGAAGCCCCTCGGCTCTCGCCCGCTGCCCCCGGTGCACAAAATCAAACACAGACACAGGCGCTGCCCACCGTTAAAACCAGCCTGGAAAGCAGCTCTTCTTACACCCCCCCCCCCGCCAAACTTTTTAGACCTTTACAACAATCCACATTCTGCCCAAGAAGGCCCGTAAAATCAGCACTCAGGTTTTCCGCTCATCTGTAACTGAAATTACGAGACGATTAACAATCGGGGTTGAAGCAGCAGCTCATCCTGCACGGGTGAATGGGGGGGGAGTGAACGACCAAACCAGCTCAAGTATTAGAAACATAAACGCAGCAGGAAACCCGGATCCTTTTTATTCAGTGCATAACTTTTCTTAAACACTGCCAGCTTTATGTATCAGATATTTACTTTAATTACTGTCAATATGCTACATATCTGTCTCTACAGTCAAATTACAGACCCCTTTGCAGCCATATAAAAAGAGTTTGATAGCGTTCTGTAATTGAAGGGCAGGAGCTGCAGCTGGAAACTGTGTGAAGAGGAGTTTAACATGGAGGCTGCAGATCCTTTTTTAATGAGAACCTCCCACACACACACACACGTGCGTGCAGACCAAATCGCTTAAGCAGACACCTCTTGTTCTGTTCATACTGTGTAAACCAGGGAACGATGCTTCCGTTCGTTTCTCACACAATGAACTGCAAGTTCTGCAACAACACCAGTTTCACTCTGGCAGGGGGTGCAGCGGGCTACCGAGGAACCCTCTCCACACAATGACTGCAAGAAACTCAGTGTCAAACAATAAAATATTTTATTGAGACAAGTGATGGGGCTGAAATTTGACGTTCGGCTCGAACGCGAGACGGTCGTGCAGTCACACGCAACCAGACGGGACGACGGGACAGAGAGGTCATGCAATGTTTTCACGGGTACAGATCACAGACCGTCTGCATCGACACAGCCCTCCCGTCTACGCTCGGATACTTCCAGGTGAGGACAAAACAACATCTCAGTCAATAATCAAAAAAAATATAAGAATAAAACAGAAAAGAGGGCATCAGAGACGACGCCTGTTTCAGTCACCCTGAATGACCTGGTTGGGCGGAGAGGGTGGAGTTGCAGGAGCTGCCGTGTTGGTCATGTGCAGAGGTGGGCTAAGACCTAGGACATGGTGATCTGCATGGACTCCAGCATCTCCTCCACAGCCTTCACCGAGCACTTGGCCTCCTTCGTGCCCCGGCCGGCCAGCTGCAAGGAGAGGGGAATCAGTCAGCACCGCAGCGTCTGGGGGGTGGTTCCAGACCCAAGTTTGGCTCAAGCTCAGTGTGTACAATTTGGACGTTCTCAATTTCACACCTTGGCCCTCTGGTTTCCCCCATAAATACATGTGTTACAGGTGGACTGGTCACTCTGAAGTGTGTGTGTTGTGTGTGTGAGCGAATGCTCTGTGTTGGGCTGCAACACACACCAGACCACTGTGACCCTGCAGTGCACATCTGGGTATTGATAATGGGAGGATGAATGGATGGACGGACAAATTTCTAAGTGTAAATCAGAAAGAAAATATGCGAGATTAGAAAAGGAAGTGCAAAAACACCACAAAAACTTCAGAGCTTTCGGCCTTGTTTAAAATGTCACTTTTAAAAAACATCAAGCAGAGGGAACAGCCACGGCGTCACGTTAAAGCAGAAAATGAATAAAACAATAATTGCTACAAAAATAGAGCAGCCCTAAGTGAAGATCGGTGAAAAGGTGGCGGAGGCCCCAAAATACAGGAAGTGTGCTGGCTTGCATAAGTGAGCTTGTCCCCAATGAGTCATCGCTGTTTAACGAGGGCCCGGGGATCAGACCCCATGCCCCCACCTCGAGGATCCTGGTCCGTAATTAAAGCAAACGGGCTGCGACCGTGACGCAGAGCGGCCCCTCGAACCCGCCAGTGTCGGCTTGGGGCCAGAGAGGAAGAGCTGCTCCGAAACACGACGCACGTAACGGACCTTGTCCTCGCCGGCTCGATCCAAATCGATCGGGCCGTCAGGTTCCTGGAAGGCGCGAGTATAATTCACGCACGTCGCCCGTCAAGACAGCCCTTAGAAATCGCTTAAAACTGACTTATTCTAGCCTGAACTTGGCTTGGGAACTGCAAATGCAGCTCCACCAAGCGTCAAAGGTCAGGCTTGCTATTTTGGGGTTTCTTGATAAAATTGGTATGAAAATTTCGCTACGTTATACAATCCACGGCAGGCCTCACCCCTGTAAGTATAGCTGTGCTGCTTCCAGCAGATGCAGAAAACCCAGGCAGCTCCATACCTGGTGCTGCTCTAGAGTATTTTTAACTACCATTCATTGCACTCCTTTGTCCAGGTTAGATATGTACACTTTGTTACTAGGAGCCATTGCCTTGGAATCTGAAGCTGCCGGGTTCAAACCCCACTCCTGTTGTACTACCCTTGTGAAATATGGTAAAACTGTCCTTGTGAATAAACAGATAAATCATGTCAGGTATTATTTTCTGTACACCCTAAAAAATCCAAATATACTGGGGTTAGACGGTTGACTAATGCCAGAGTAGCACTGCAGTCGCTGTAGAATAAAGGTTGAAAACAATGACAGAAACTGAAGAAGATGCCAGGCAAATGATTAATCTCAATGGTAAATCATCGCTGATACTACAGCACCGAGGAGCACTTGAAGCAAATGAGTCTGTAATCATGAATGTCCTGCACGGCACAAAAAAACTGTTCCTTTCAAAACTGTAAAATTAAGTTGTAAATCATTAAATCTGTAGATGTGAGGAAAATAGTTGGAAAGGCCTCCTCATCAGCAGTTTAGGTGCGTCAAATGTCACTGGGGAATGCTGGGATACCGAGCAGGTTGGCCTGGTGCTACTGGAGCGCAAGCTGATGCCCTGTGAGCGGCACACACAGCCTGCCTCGCACACTGCGTCGCTGTGAGGGAGTGGCGTGCTTCTGCGTGCCGTGGCGTAATCGCTGTGCATGACTCATCTGTGGCATTCGGACAGAAGGTCACTGCCGTCTCACTGGAAGGTGCCCTCATCCCCAAGCGGCAGACCAATTATTAATGCGCCCCAGGTACAGGGCGCCTGCGTCCCCCCCCCAAAAAAAAAAAAAAAAAAAGAACTATTAGTGAAGGCCCTGTGAAGCAATACTAAAAATACTGGTTTTTAAGGTGCACAAAAGGTGGTTTCATGTGACTTTACAGAACCACCTGAGTGCACTTCATTTCTTACTACTGCCATCTGGCCGGTAAACAGGGCTGGCGATAGTGGAACAGGGAGGTTTCTTTCATAACCCTGGAAACACACTTCTGGGGAAACAGTAAGATCTCCAAATTCCTTCCGGGGAACCCGCAAATAAACATCAGTGAAGAACCCAGATTTACAGGAACACACTGATGGTCAGCTGTCAGCAACGAGCTCTACTTTACCAACTCAGACTTACACCTGCAGACCTTAAAAAACAAACAAAAAAAATGCTCTGGTTCAGCACTCAAAACTCTTACACATCCATCCCTCACATAACTGGCTCCCATATGATGAAAAACATCCACAGGGATTTGTGAAAATATATAACCTTGCAAATTCAGTACAAAGGTAATTATGACTATGACTCAATCATTCTTCACAAGATGCCTACAAACTTGCACAAGCCCTCACAGGTGATTCCTGACAGCACAACTCCCATTGCTGGTTGTCAACATACTGAGGTTATTCAATACAACAGCAGAAAAATCATCATTTTTTCATACAGATATTTCAATATATTGGCGTTATCAACATATACAAAAATACCTTTAATTTACATTTTTTTCCTTACCCAAAAACCGATTATTTTCTCCATAAGAAATATTTTGATCCTATCACAAGAGGAATTGAGCTAATGGGGTCATCAGAAGCAACGGATTAACTGTCCGCATCACGCCTGGTCTAAGTGCAAACTGGTGGATGCCCAGGAGGACAGGCTGTGAGAGGAGGTGGTCGGCTGGAGCCCTGGTGGGACGGCAGGGTTCAGGCACCCCGCCTGCTGAGTAAGAAACCACTTATTACAAACTTTACTGTCAAAGTCTAAGTAAGCAACATAATATCTCCTGCCAGTTGTTAAGATTTCTATTAAATATTCATTTGTACCCACCATGTTATAGCAACAGTGTAAACTGCTCCACTGATACCATCTGAGGAGCGCTTCACTTTTTCCTTCCACAACGCACATCAGCGGTTAGGTGTGCATACTTTCCTTCTACCAGTGCGAAGGCGCAGCTTCGACCTTGCTCTATGAATCATGCGCAACTGGTAGCTGCCCTTACGTGCAAACTAAAAAAACATATGTGAAATACATGTTATTCACCACAAATTGAGGAGGAAGATGCACAGTTGGCATACCCTTAACTGGGCTTGTTAGACGAAAGAGACGCTCAAGTTTTCCATGCGCGTTCAGGTGCTGCCAATCATCAGCTTGCACTGTTAGAAGGAATATTCGATGACTCGGACTGGACTGGAGCTGTTGAGTGGGCGGGATGCGGGGCTGTGCTTCTCACCTGATAGGCTCTGTTGATCTGAGTGGCGGCCCAGGCGGCGTACTTCATGTTGTCCTTCTTGACCTTTGCGCTCACTTTGGGACTGGCGGCGATGTGGCTCGCAGACTGGCAAGGCACAGGATACAGACAGAGAACAGGACAGCGGCCACTGAGTGTTGAGACCGGCCAAGTGGCAGCCAAAGACTTTGTGTGTTATCCGACGAATCGTCACGGAAAAGGCTCGACAACGCCCGCCCCCTCACAAGACACGGTGTCTTTTAACGTTCCTTCATTTTTAAGAGACACCGCCGATGCCCGGTGCTGACAGGCCTGATGAAATCTCCCAAGGCATGTGGCGAGAGGAGCAGAATGTGAATCATGCTCGCTACCCGCAGAGCAGCCGCAAATCTCATGTCTTCTCCATGTTACTGCCATCATCTTGTCCGCGGCGGCCCCAGAGGGCTCTCGCACGCGGGACATGAAAGCGTTCCCCTGGGCCGCGCTGAAAAGCTAAACACGTGGCCCTCGGGTCCTTCTCACTTCTTCCACCACCACTTGGCCTCTATGTTCACAGAGGTATTTCTACTCTGGTGTCTGTTAACACATTCCCTCATTAACAGCGTTGATTGTTTTCAGTAAACAAGATGAAGTGTATTATTAGATGCATCCAATTTTTAATGTGCTCCTTCAAAACCCTGCCAGACCTTCCCTCAACTGCAGAAAAACAACACAATTTATTTTGAGACGGTCTTCTGTGCTGCCCAAACTAACGTCCCAGGTTTAGGTGCGCTTTTGCTATTTGTAGACACAGCAACCGAAAACTGGTGCAGTGCCTCAAGCATCCTATCGTCCACATACACTGCAGAGTGAAAGACACAGCAAGTGATATTTTGAAACTTATCTCCTTGTATTATAAACATCCTTGAGCCAAATTGTCAGAATATGTCAAATAAAGTGAAAACAAAGTGATGACATTGGGAAAATGTATAAATTCATACAAAGAAACTAAAAAACACAGCATTTGAAGTTATAAAAAGTTCAATCTCCTCAATCAATTCAATCTCCTCCCAATGGGAAGTGAAATGAATTAACCCCATTAGGGAAAGATATACTTTGTAAGACTTTTTAAATTTTTTATTAGCTTAGAGCTAAAGTTAAACTAATATAAAATGACTGAAAACAAACGTGCCATTTCCACAACCTCATAATCAATCCTGAATGCCCAGCGATACACACATTCAAGAAAAGTGCAGTGTTCCTCCCTCAGGAACCACACAGAAGTGTAGACACTGTGGAAGTGAATTAAAGTGCTCCTATATTCCTATTCAATTTGGGTGCTCACTGCTGTCATCTACTGGCTCGGAAGTAAACAGTTCGCAATCGCTCTGGTAGGGAAACTGTGTCTGCCGACAGAATAAACGTAAAAGTTCGTAAAGGGCCGTCTCTGCTACAAAACAAGCTGCTTACAGTAAATACAAAAGTTGCTCCCACAAGCCAGGGAGGACTGTTTCACAGGATGGAAGTGCTGACTAAAGACCTTCCTTTATGTTCGGTAGCCCTTGTTTTGACAAGTCCAACTCGAATGCAGCACAGCGGCCAGATTCCACCATGTGGCCGCCTTGCGCCGCTGCTGACTTTGCTCTTCCAGTTTTCCGTTTGTGTTGCTATGTCAGGCCACGCTCATAACTGATACATCGGTGCTAATGGACAGCTTGTTGTTTAAATAAACACACGGACGAAGGGAACATTAACAAAATCGTAAACTGACCCGGGAGTTACAAACGACAGAGCCTTCCAACCCCTACATTTTTTTAATAGCCACCAATTTATTTATTTTACCCATAAACAAGAAAAAGTCCCATAAAAGCTTGTCTATAAGAGGGACAGCGTCTTGGCTTTTACTGAGTGCGAGTTGTCTGACTCAGCTGTGACTAATCCTCTCTCCCAGCAGCCACTACATAAATCCGGCACCATCTGATGCTTTGACAGGCTGTAGAACATTGCTGGAACTCACCATATAGAGACCAAACAAAGCCCTCATGTTTCTGTTGTTGAGCTTCAACGCCTGGGCAAAGTACTTCCTGGACAGCTCCAAGTTCTCCAGGCCACCTTGGGTGTACTTCACCTGTGGGAGGAAAACAAACGAGCTGCTGTGAATGCCGAGTGCAAAGGCAGAGCATCTGCCGGCAGCTGCCGTCGCCTCCTCGGATGCCACCTACCTCGGCGTACTGCTCGCAGTACAGGTGATTGTGAGGGTTGGTCATCATCAGCTCCTCCAAGCAAAACGCGGCCTTGGCATAGCTGTGGAGGTTGAAGTGAGAGCAGCGTGAGCTCAAAAGTGCATTTTGCTTTGCTGTGCTGAGTAAAACAAAAAGGCATCAGCGGTAAAAGTCCAACGCAGACCGCTGAGAGAGAAGGGCACGGGGGCAACGGTACTGAAGCATATAAATTTTACGCTGTGAAGTCGAAAGGGCTTTTGGCTTGAGGTGGCATGCTCGTTGAGAAGCTGTGGTACTGCTGCTGGGGGCCTAAAACAACATGGAAGCAAGTGTAACCTGGCGGTCAGACGCTTTTCATTGTGTTCACAATGACCACAGTGCTTGCAGGTGTCATCATCCTTCTCGACCGTGACCAGTAACGATATGCCACCTCCGGGTCCCACGTCACAGAACCGTCCAACATGAGTGGCCTATTACTTTAAACGGAGCCTGTTTAACTCACTTCAAACACATGCGGGTGCTGGGAGGACAGGGTGCGAGAGCTTTGAGGACTGCTCTGCAATTACTGCCACCCTCCATAAAGGCTTTCAGATGTGCTTCCTCCACCACGGCTAGTCTGGACTGTAGGAATCTGGGGGAGGGGGGGGGGGGGTCCATGCACGGCCTGACAAACTGACGTCCGAGCACCGTGCGCAGGGGACCCTCTATGGAAGGGTCTGTAAGCAGCAGGGAACCAAAACAGACCTCTGGGTCTCTCAGGAACATCTTTCCACATACAGACAATAGTGAGGCTGCAACCAGGAGGGGTCCCAGTGTATTTTTAGCACTGTGATCTCCATACTGGGATCTGGGAACTTATTTTTCTCCCTCCCTGTTCAACCAGATGCCTGTTATTTTTGTGTGTTTTTTTTTTCCTTTTCCTGGCTTGGAAAGTGCCACCACCTTCTCCTGGGAATGGAGCCTCTCCCGAGGAAACAGGAGGCGATAACACACCATCCAGGGAAGCAGACAAAAGGAGTGTGTGACAAAAAAAAGGTCTGTCTACAGGGGCTGGGAATGAATGGTGCAATATTAGAGAAGTTGAGCTAAGCTCTGGGCTAATCCCCTAACCCTGGGATTTCCTCTGCCCAGCACTGCAATAAAACCCCACAACCAAAAACATTAAATATCCAATAATCAACCTTGTAGCGGCGTGGGCATTCCTGGTTTGGTCGCTCCCCTGCCGTGGTATCCAAGGAGCTCGGCCCCAGGGCCTCCCTCTCTAACTCTAAGCCCCAAACAATCACAGGGGGAGAAAAAGTGACACAAACAAAATGATTTCCTTAATGAGCTCCTGTGCACCACACAATTCCCCTAGCAACTGAGATGTCAGCAGGAATACCAGGCCTTCGTTTTTCTTCTACCAGAGTCTGGGGCTCTCAGCAAAATCCCATTAAACCCAGATTCCGTGTGACGGACCGAGACAATGGCCATCGCGCAGCCCGCCAAGCCTGGCCTTTTTTGGGGGGGGGGGGGGATTTACACCCCCCTGTCAAGGTGCAGGTCCATCTCCAA
>UFQX01000872.1:457395-498048 GCA_900497675.1 Arapaima gigas | reverse complement strand
TTTTTTGGGGGGGGGGGGGGTATTTACACCCTCCTGTCAAGGTGCAGGTCCATCTCCAAGAAGAAGCTCAAAAAAACTGTAAAAAATTTTTAAAAGAAGAGGGAAGAAGGAAAGTGGAAAAAGGATTCCAAGCTGGTAACGCTGTGGTAAGAACGCAATCCTGTTCTAGTACTACTTAAACAAGGAGCCTTCGGAGGACTCACTTTACAGCTTCAGATGTTTCCTATGGAGCTGAACGGTGTGCGAGACTCTGAACCCCGTCCCCTGCTTTTCTTGGGCCCCGTCTCACCCTGAGAATCAAGTTAATGGCCTTGCCGGTCGATGGGTCTATTACATGCGATTAGAAGGTGAGTCACGGGTTTTTAGTAGGCCTGCGGGCTCAAGTCGCAGGGACGGGGAGCAGAGAGAGGGAAATTACTCGTGTTCGTTGATGTAGAGCTCTGAGAGTTCGTGCCAGGCTTCCAGGTCCCCGACAAACCTGCGAGGAAGACAGACAGGGCTTACATGGGGGGGATAGACGGCTGCTGGCCAGCTCAATGAAATGCAAAACCTCTTTTAATTAAAAAGCACCAAGAAGGTGGGGGGGGGGGTCAATCCCCTTGTAAAACACTCACTGCTCCAGATACTCATTGAGCTCCCGAATGGCCTCTGTGCTTTTCCCCTGCGCCTTCAGGATGGCAATCTTTCGCTTTCTTGCAGCCTGTGGATTGACATTAATAGAGGATTAAGGGCTCAGCCCCTCAAGTGTTTGTCAAGGGGGGGAGTGCGGGAGGTGGGGAGAGGAAAAAAAGAGACTGCAAATGATCTCAGTGTCCTCCACACAGGTGGGTTTTCGCACTGCCCCCTTCCAAGACAAATCCCCTGGCAGATCTGAGGAGACCTGAGCTCCGGGGAACTCTAATCTGGGACAGAGTGCAGGGTCTCATACGGCCATCAGAAATAGAGAGAAATATTGGGAAACACAAGGAAGCACAATGAACAACAAGAAATGGCATCATCCATGTTGCTCACACGGAGCAGCGGCTCAGTTCATAGCTCACCTCCAAAAAAAAAAAAAAAAAGACAAACAGAATGAAAGCCATCTTCTAAACATTAAAAATGTTTGCTAAAAAAAAAAATCAAAAATATAGCTATTGTACAGTTATTATCATTACTATAATCATTTATTATCTATCCAACACTCATCTCCAAGATGGCTTGCGATTTTAGGTTTGCACACAGTGCCACTTAGACAGATTTACCTGTTTATTCAGCAAGGTCATTTTCACTGTATCAGTTCAGAGTAAATAGCCTGATCAGGTCAAAGCAGTTATATTGAACACCAACAGAAAACGCACTGCTATAAATCAGAAACTGGGAAGTAAAAGTGTGTGTAATGCAGCAGCGCACTGTCACTGAGACATTTCGGAGCACTGATGTCCAACCGATTCAACAACATTTTCACCAGGATTTCCATATACTGTCTCCAAATTGACTCAAGTGACGGGCCTCAGACCCAGAGCCTGGAATCTACCTGCCTGTCTCCCCAGGACACCTGAAGTCCACCTGGCTGCTACACACTCAGGTGGCGCACCACAACACTGTGGCCCTGTCCTCTGGCATGATGCTGGTAGGCCAAGCTGAACAGTCAGGCTGTAGAAAAGACTCCTCAGATCACATCTCCACAATGTTCCTACAGACTTGTCGTCCCACTAGGGAAAGTCTCCGATGGTATCCAGGCAACTGCAGGTCAAGGGAATCCACATGGGGAAAATTCATGAGTCTTCTAAGAAAACAGGGAGGGGTTGGAAAACCTCCAAAAGTACAGCAATATAAGCAAAAGGACTGAAAACAACAGTATAGAGGGAAAAAAAATGAAAATGATTCACGTATCTAAATCATACATCAGCATCTTCTCCTTGGCTGACCTGTATATTCAACACACCTTGCTGGTGAACGATAGAGGTCTTTATACAAATAACAGGGTTTAGGTGTTCCTTCAACACAAAAAGAGCTCCGTCTGCTTCTGAGGGATAGCTACAGATAACACCTGCCAGTACTGGGTATTGAATCTACTGATTCTTCTCAAGAGAGTCCTACGATAAATCCAATTCATGTGACTTTTTATGACTTTTGAACGATCTGATGAGGGCATCTGGCTGTGACTACCTCTCAACCAATTTCATTTTAATCTTTCTCTATACTGACATAACCAGCTTCATTGAAAGCGATGATATAAGGAACTCAGCCCCTCCCCATGCCATAAATACATCATTATTTAGTTTTACAATACGTTTTGATTTTACTAAGACATCCACTATTACTGTTGGTGTAAGAATAGAAGGTTGATCATGCTCCAGTATTATAAATCTTTAAGAAGGAATGTTTTTCAAATAGATCATGAATTTATAGAACTACGTGGAGCAAAACTTAAATTACATTAACACATATTTCCTTTTCTCCCATCCTTGCAGTATAATACACGGCGCACAAATCATTCGAAATCGGCCGTATTTTTGACTTTTGAATTTATATTCGCTGTGCTCTAAATTGTGAACATGTGGATTTTTTTCCCCCCTTTTCTGCCCTGGAGAAGAAGCATGAACACAAACTTTGACTGCAGGTCTTACATTGGGACCTGTCCCAAAGCCCACCCCCGCTGGCCCCCAGCCGGCCCCCGGCAGCCCCCACAGCCCAGCAGCGTAGCCTCCCGCTCCAGTCCGACTGAAAGAATCCCGGGAGGTTTGGGCGAGCATATGGAAGTAGGTAGTCCACATCATCACACGCCACTTTATTAAACGCGGAGTGATTCCAAACCACTTCTTTCTAAACTAATGATCCACAACCTGGCAGGGAGACTGATCCTCTCGTTGTCATGATTCTTTTTTAATTAGCACTGGGGGGAGGGGGGGCACACAGAAAGAACCCGAGGGTTTACATCACCCCTGGCTCACTTGCAAGAGGCCCACGGTAATCCTTGAGAGCATGGTGGCGGTCACTGGCCTGGTCTACTACGGGTCGCTATCAACTACTGGTCTGATCAGTGCCCGGCATGTTCAACAGCCAGCTCGGTCAACTCCTGGTGTTCTCAGCTACTGACCTAGTTAACTACAAGCCAGGTCAAGCCTGGCCCTAGAGATCCTACTGTCCTGACTGAGAACTGGTCCAGACAGCCATGTAAGTAACATGCTGGTCATTTGTGAAGAACATGTGTGTGAAAACTCAGGTTATTTCACTGCACCCTCCCCGTTTAATTCTGAAATAAAAGGGAAACAACCGCAGACTCTGGATAAACCACCTACACTCCTGACATCTGGACAGCTCACTCACCAGCAGGTTCAGATGTCAAACCCTCCACACTTCATTCTGCACTGAGGCTAATAATGTACAATTAAACCACCTAAAAGTCACAGCCAAAATATTACTGTTGTGCAAAAAAATGACTTTTTCAGGCCCACTCATTTCAATTTCTTTTCCTCATTATCGTTTATTTTTTCCGATTGAGACAAAAAAAAAAAAACTTGCTCCTGCTCCAGTGTGATTTTTGAAACCATTACAAAGGAGGAATTCTCAAAATGAGACCCTTATTTTTTCACTGGTGAAAATGTAGTCTGCAGTACATGGTTTGGACAGGCTAATAGAGGAAATTAAAAACAGTACTTTAAACCAGAAATCGCTTACATGAACTCCACAATCATAAAGGTAAAAGCTCTAAAAATCATTTCAATACACATTGCTTTTTTAAGTCGAATTAAGCAGGAAAATTAAGACCTAACAAAAGCCATTTATGGAGACCACTCAGACCTCTTCAGTCAGACTGCTGGAGCAAAGCAATCAAACTAAATTTCAATTATGCAAATGAACAATAGCCTACTTTTATCATCAGCTCTGCACAGGGCCTTAATGATGTCTTCGACTTTTAACAACGCCGTCTTGTCCTACAAAGTGGCTGAACATCATAACATCATGACCACAGCTGCTTTCTCAAACTCCATCACACTTATTCACATCATTCCCGAGGGAGGTCAGAATTTAACTAGCGAATTATGCTAATCCACCCTTAAGCAAGGTCTTATCTGTAACAAGTGAAAAATTACATAACTATAAAGAGATTGGTCTTCAAGGCAAATTTGGTTGAAAAAAATACATTTTTAAAAAAAAATGTATTTACGCAAGCAGGATAAAAATTTACCAGATCATTGCTGTAGGTATTGGAACATTATAAACTCTGGAAGGCTGCGCGTTCGAACGTTTTTGGACACCGCCACGGCAGAAAACCTTGGACAATTTCTGTTGATTCAACGATTTTGGTTAATGGGTACCACATCCATCCCCACAGCCTGTAATTAGAACAGCTCAGTTTCGGCTCTCGAGCAAACACTCGAGGATGCCTCACGAGTCCTCACCGTGCACGCCAATTTTCCACTTTTTTCCCCCTGTCCCCTACTTCGCTTTTTTTCCACCTCAAAGTCACAAGGCCTCGCTGGAGAAGATAAGGAATATGCAATCCACCGCTCTCACGCAGGTGGCTCCGGCGATGCGAGCTTAGCCGACGACAGGTCCCGCGGGCGGTTAGGCCCCCTGGGAGATGAGTGTGGTGGGTGGGGTCAAGGGTGGAGTGTGTGGACGGGAGAAGTGTGCCTTTCCCACGAGCGGCGCACAGGGAGCCTCCCGTTTACCTCTGTGGCGACCCCTCCGCTTACACAGGGCGGTTTTTTCCTCCATCAAAACCGACGTAGGTGAACCGCTAACTGCGTGTGCGTTGAAGGATGGAACGGTTTTGCTGGCGATTCCGCCATGACTCGCGTCATCCCCCATTTTTAAACCCTTAACCATCCCTGTCTGAATTTAATTTGACGGAAAACCATTATGTCGCATCTGGTGCTGTTAATAATATAACACAGTCCTACCTGGCAGCTGCCACGACCTCATACATTTCAAAAAAATTATTTTTGTGCTTTAGTTTTCATAGGAGCGTTTTTACATAATTGTTAATTAAGACCGTGTTTGACTTGGAACGCGCCTCAACGCGGAAACAACTTTCCTGGGGCGAGATATTGTTTTCATGCCTCAAACCAACCTTGTGAATGCTCTGAGGGTTCCAGAGAGGCGTGATTAACCAGACTTCGAAAATAATTTGACCGCGCCGCTGAAGACATCCATTTGTACGCGGTTCACCCATTTACGCTGCGCAATGTGCTTGCAATTTAGCACGGCTCACAGGAAATGGGAGCGCTTCTCAGCTCAAACACATGGAAAACAAACAGGCAGGACCTCTCATTTTCTCCAGCGGAAGGCCAGCGGGCTCAAACTACCTTCAGAAGAAAAAACGGTCAGCTGAACAACTGTGGCCAGCCGGGGTGGAGGTCCGCAGCTCCCCAGGAGGACATTCACTGGAGGACAAAGCAGGTGACAGCCTGAGGGCTGCCACTGGTTCGACTCTGTGTGCCTCCAACAGACACTGTGTGGAATTCTCTCACGGTCCGCAAGAAAGCATGCGCGTACTTCGTAGCAGCCCCTGGCATGCGGGGGGAAAATGTTTAATATATCTGAGCGAGTCCATGTGTCAGTGCACCAGAAGAAACCGTCAAAGGCCTCCGCGGCCGCCAAAACAAATAAGGTCACGGTTTCTTTTGAAAACCCTTTAAACATTTATTTTCTTCCGTGGCCACATGTCCTTATGGAAACAATTAACAGCAGGTACAACGTGTTTGGGGTGGAGGACTGGCAAAAAAAACTAAACAAATATGGATGCTGACATCCCTTCTGACTGATATTTGTTGGAACTGAAACCAAGAAACTGATAAGTTGTAAAAACAAAAAACTGAGAGAGCTAATAGCAATATTAGCCACAACACCTTAAGGAAGTGCAGCTGAAATTATTAAAACTTCATAAAAATTTACAGGCCTGAGCCCTGCACCTAAACCAACCTCTCCACAGTGGGGTCCAAAGCAAGATTCTGCTCCTAAATTGGTCTACGGCAGAACAGTAAATCAAAGTCTTTGAGGGTGAAATATTTATTTTTGCTGCAGCTCTACCGTACATGTAGCACAGTCCGAGACGATCCATCACTCCCTCCTTTTCTAAAAACCTGACAGATGTGGGGGTAACAGCTTGGTCAGCAATTCGCCAGAGTCTTAAGGGAAAAGAAAGCCAAAACCCAAAAACGGACTGCTGATTTTGAACTTGGACAGCAGAAAGGGCAACTCAGCACATATAAACCAACACAACAGGTCAACAGGTGCCCGCAATGGCCACACTTACCGTATTTGTCGGATCATCTTGCAATATGGAATCGTACAGCTTGCTGGCATCTTCGTACCTTAAACACACAGAGAAAGAAAGTAAAAAAATCTGAAAGCACCATGGTTTCACCAGGGAAACAAATGAGCTGTTAAGGAAAGCAAACAGAGCCCACGGTAATCAGGATCCTGTATACACTCCTCCAGGCGTAACTATGGGCACAATGAGCACTTGTTGAAATCAGAATTGATCTAAGAAAGAGAATCGACCGCCTGATCTGTAACCTAAGTGCTGCACCGATCTGCAGAGAACACAAACAAAGCTGGCCGCTTCGCTCCTGGCCAAAATTGTTCAGAGTTCACCTTTTAAAAACGTGTTCACTGCTCAGGGGCCAAGAATGCATGTTCAACCTCTAGCAAAAAGTGCCCAATTATAAGAGCATAAGTGGAGACAGGCAATGAGTAGATAAACTTACACAAAATTAAACCAAGAATGTCGAAGGGTCTGTGGGCAGAACCATGAATTTCCTTTGGATGCTCTGGTTTCTTCCCATAGTCTGACGACATGCGTTTCAAGTGTACTGCTAACTCTAAACTGCCACTGTCTTTATGTGTTGTTTGTCAGTGTGTGATCAACAGGCATCTCATCCTGGAAGCCTGTCTCACACCCTGTGCTTCCTGGACAGGTTCCTGACCACCATGACCCTGCACTGGACAATCGATTATTAATAATGGATGGACGGATTAAAGGCCAGTAAAGAGGGCAAGAACCGTTTCCCCCCATAAACGAGGTGTACTGTTCAGTAGGTGTGTGGATATAACAGTGAACAGTTCAGCATCCAGGCAGCCTACGGTGGAAAGAGCTCCTTCGCCCACAGCTGGCAACAGAAGCTGCTCTGGTTCCCATTAGCACGCGGTGCTGCTGCTCCCATTCCTGCTGCCATCACATTCACTTTATTACTCAGCTGCGTGCTGGGAGATTTCAAGTGGCACCAGGCTCCTGTTCAACAGGGTGCCTTCGGCATTTGTTCCCAGCGCACCTCAAAACGGAGCTCCACCTGATGCTAATCATACAACACCACTTCGTGCAGTGCCTGGCAGTAAGGAACCAACCTCCCAAAATTATTATATAAACTGTGACATAAGAGATAAACAAACATCGCAGACAGCCCAGGGGCATGGGGGGGGGGGGTGAGCAGATCGGTTTACGTTGACTTTTGTGTTACAAGTGAACATGGGTTACTCTTTCCTAATGAACAAAACCCTCTGAAAAATGTTTCCGCAAGAAAGAAAAAAACGTGAACTTTGAGGGCATCTCTAGCACACAACAGTGAAAGCAGCAAAATTTAAAAAAAAAAAAAAAAAAAAAAAAAGGCCAAACAATCATCAAACCACGCAGAACAAGGGAAGCAAAGCGCTTCTACCCTATGGGGTGTGTGAATGGGTTGATCTCCCTTAAACAGGGGAGCAGAATCCTATCCCCTCAGTTCCAAAACACACAGACTTTCCTCCTGCTTCTGACATCTGTTTAGTGCAATCACACTTGACCCCCTAAAAGCTACCCTGTAAGTTTAAGCATCCTTCTTGTTCTATTTCACAGTGCTCAAGTTACACTGCATTTTTAATTCCGAGAGGTGGCTCCAAGTTGCCAAGTTTGCTCCGTCAGCCATCACAGTGGTACTACAGCTTCTACCTCTCCAGCGCCTCCAGCCTCATCCCAGCCAGACGCTTCACCCTGTGGCTGTCTGGGAACTGCCTCTTCAGCTCCTGAAGGCAGCTCTGTGAGGGAAAGAATGGAAGATGGTTAACACTCAGACACCCATCTGCACTGCTACTTGTCAGACACACCAGGTTTTGCACAGGGGGAAAAACACGTACTTTAGCTAAACACACACATATTTGAAACAGGCAAGGCTGTGTTTTAATAATCTCTGAGGGAAGAGGATGGTGTTCCAACACATTTCCAGTGGTTTTTAATCTAGTAACCCTGTGGGGATTTTGCTTCCTGACATCACACTGTAAATATTTCCCCCTCCTCAATTGCACTGCTGTTTTTTTTTTTTTGCGTCAAAAAATGAATCACTTGGTTCTGCATTATTCTTGAGAAATACCTGCTTGGACAGACATTATTGATGTACTGGCTTAGGGCAGGCGACTGTTCAGTCTCACTTATCCGAGCCTGTCACTGAGGTCTCCTTTTAGGTGACCAATTCATCATCCTGAGCTGAGTATGAAGTTTGAAGAGCAGCGCCTTCACTACAGGGGGGTTGGAGACTTTTCCATGACTTTCTGTGGGCACCCACAGTTCTTTGAGTTCCACATTTTCTGCTATAAAAAGGACAGACCATATGTGGACTCATCACCTCCCTTTGCTATCGGGGGGTGGGGGGGTGGGGTGCCTTTCCTCAGAATGTCTTCTTGGCTTTGAGAAATGGCTCCGCCAATATGAGGCCCCACATGCCCGGCTGATCTGTGAAACTTGATCCGCAAGAGCTTAATCTGTCATAAACGTCCATAATGTTATCAAATTCTGGCTGGACTTTAAAAGCTCTATAAATATTTCTGCAAATTATAACACTGTCATTTATTGCAAACAGCCTTCAAACAAACTGCCGCAACATAGCATAGGCACCGGTTTCATCAGAGTGGCAAACTGCTCAATGACAGGGCTCCTTGACTACGTGGTGAACCTCTCAATACCTCAGCAACCCTCAGGTTGTCCATGACAACAGCCTGCCAACATATTCATAAATATGGCCAAGGAATCAACCCAGAATTTACTAGTGAGCTGACTCTTAAGACAGAGGTGTCAACTTTTTTATGCACGGTGCTCTGGGGGGCAAGCAGAATAACACTTGTGGCCGAGCCAAAAGGTAATCGTGCTGCATCTGGCAAGGCCGACAGAGGACTAGCGGTGCCAATGAGGGCAAACAGAGGCTGCTGTCAGACTCACCAAGGCCAAGTCATCCCGACTGCAGTCCAGCGCAGCTATCATCACCTGCTCATAAATGATCCAAACTGGAGAGGGGACACAAACACACACAAACAAAAATCATTTCAATATGGATTTCATTTCAGTGTCAATCTGTGCACCAGAGATGAAAAATTGCTTCAAAGTTTGCAGGAAAACAAACAGGTTTTTCAAAGAACCATCTGGAGGAGATAAATGGACCACTGAAGAAGCATCACTGTTGACATAACTGACAATTTAATGACAATCTGGCCACCCTACTTCATAGCCTTACGGTCACTCTCACCTGGTCACTACCAACACCTGCTCAGTTGTTCAAGCCTGCAGTGGATTATTGGGGAATCGGCACTGAACTCATCATCCTTCCTGCTTACAGCTCTCGGGTTTTCCTACTGTGGCCCCCCTGGTTTCCGTCCAAAAGGCAAGAGAAGACTCTTGTTTCCAAACTCGCTCAAAACATGTTTCTGCATTAATTGAGGAAACTTGTGGGCTGTCTTTGTGATTCCATTTTTGTGACAACTGTGAAACATCGTGCAAGGGAGTGCCTGTTCTGCCAAGCCTGTGGCAACCTGATAAATAAAGGACAATAAGATGCTGGGATTGACCTGCTGGTGAAAAGCAATAATCAGAAATAGACTATGGAACTATGTGCTCATGTAATTTACTGTGGTTAGCGAGTTTACTGTAAAAACCAGCCTGGCCCCATATTTTGTGCCATTCTGTAGACAGCCTGTGACCTTCACAGTTAGTGGAATGTCATTCACTTATACTGGTGCCAACTGCTATTATACAGCACTTTCTGATTTATTTTTCAGCCAAATATTAGGCATCACATTTGTTGTTCTAACTGAATTAATATACAGTGCAAACATTTACTTTTCATCCTCAAGGTTAAATATTATATTATACAGTATGGACTGAGGAATACACAGATGGAATCTATAAGATGTCAAAAAAATGTGGGATATATTTCTAGGAAGCTGTCCAAGCACCACCTTGAAACATTTGGTATAATTAAAAATCATAGGATGTTCCCTATAAGATGGAACAGGACTATTATAGCATGATTAGTTTGGGAGATGTACTTTACAAATGTCCTCCAGACTAGACTAAATGAATGGCCAGGTCTCAGGAGGTTAATGTAAAGCAGAAAATATGAGAAAAATCAAAATGCACGTGTGCGCTCGGTATTTAGCTGCAAAAAAGATGCAATGTTTATTCATTCATTTCAACCAGCTATGAAAGTGAAAAACAGAACTAATCGCTCAGGCTAATGAATCCAATTAGTGAAATTATCGTAAGCCCCAGAAATGTGTTTTTCAGCAGCCAACAGACTACGCTGATGAATGGCTGAAAGCCGTTAATTGAGAAATAAACAACAAAGTCCCCTGAACGTGACATCTGATACGCCAAAACAAACAAACACTGCCGAGTTTTTTCAAGCCAGTTTTTATGATTCCAGCTTTACTTTGATAATTGCCATCTCATTTCACAGCCAATTTGAGAGCTGGTTTCAATAAAATCTGCCAGCGCAGACCCACTGCCACTGCGCCATCAGGAGTAGTTTATTTCCATTCATTATGACACAGAGGCAGTTACAGAAGACTGGCAGAAATGATCTAATGTCAACAAACTGTCCTAATTTCACTTCAAAAAACACAACACAAACAGCCAATTTCACACTAACTGCACTGATGAAATTAAACAAACTGCAAAAGAACTCCTTTTCATTCCTCAAAATGCGGTGCTTGGACACGTCAACAAGAAAAACAAACACAACCTTTCTTGTAGAACAAATAACAGCACTTTTCAATGATTATTATAATGAAAATATCAAAAGAATGACAACTTTCAGGCAGACTCATTTTGCAAATGATTGTAATACTTGTGCCTTAAGAAGACTTCCTCCAGGTGAAGTCTGCCATTGTACTTGCAGGTGACCTGTCTCTTCATAAGCACTACTTAGCATTGTGCTAACCCCCTGAAACCAGTACTACTCTGCATATATGATGGTTCACTTCTCATTCCAGAAATGTTTCCCACAAGATAATTTCTTATACCATTAATGAAAACATATGTAATCCACCTATTTCTTCATTAAGATTTTGGTACCCACTTTAATCACTGACCGCAATAAGATATATAAAAAGGCATGGAACTTAAGAAAATAAAGTAAAATTAACACTTCAGGTTTTGTGGGATCAAATAAAACCAGATTCTGCCTAACTTGAAGCAAGTCTAATATAAACAGGTGCAGAATATGCAGCATTAGGTTCTCTTTCCCAAGAATTTATTACTGTCAGATGCTTTGAGGCTCCCGAAATCAAACTGTCCTTTTTCCGAGCACCTTTTTATGCACCATAAGCAGAATATAAGTGCTTTTGACACATTTTGGATGGAAAAAAACAATGTGTTTCCTTTGAGTAATGTGCTTAGAAAAGGGTGAAAACTGACAGACCAAAAAATAATTAAAATAGGTCTGTTTTAATACATCTCTCTGCCAATGCTTAAAAAATTGCATTTTCTCAAAACACGACAGTAACATATAAATAATAAAGGAAATAAACAAACAATCCACACACGGGTAAATATGACCTGTACACAGTGAACAGTGTGGAAAACACATTTTGCAGTGTTTTGAAAAACTGAATTTTTAAATCAGGCAACACACCAAACAAAGTTTTTTTACTTTTGCTGTGTAGTTTCTATTTAAAATCATTATGAAACAAAAATAAATTAGGTTTGAGAGGGGAAAGTACTGGAAACACTTATACTGGTATTTCCAGACTGCAAAGAAAAATCAGAAGAGTACGTGTCCTCCCATATGATTCAGCACAACTGCGGAAATTCCAAATCTTTTTTGATGGTTTCTTTTGACATGGCTTTGCAAATCACTGTTTTCTTCAATAATGCTGATAAAGTCAAAATATAAATCTCCATTTCTGGATGTGAACTTCAGAAAAGTTTAGGTGTATCAGACATTCTGCCAAATTTTGATCGGCCAGAAAGACTGTCAGTTTTAATTTTATTATCATCACTTTAAACCCACAGAACTGTGCATGAATTTAGTAATACTAGTGATTTGCTTTTATTTTAAAAATGTGGAGTTTGTGAGGTCAGGAAGAAAATTCTCTCATTTCGGACCTGTATTTCTCAGAACAATGCCTCTTTTTCATGGGATGGCACAACGGCACAGCAGGTGGTGTTGCAACAATCCCCTGACTGTGGATTTAAAACAAGCGAGTTTATGTATAATATGTGTGAGTGAGAGAGTACAGATGTGTAACTGCTCTGCAATGGACTAGCATACCATCCAAGGTGTACCCTGCCTCACACAAGCTTCCAAGACAGATTCTGGACAACCTTAATCCTGCACTTCACAAGGGGTTATTATTGATGATTAGATGGACAGAATACATGCTCCTCAGTGGTGTTTCCCAGTCAAGGACCTGCAGCACGGGATGCATCTCGAACACCATACTTACTGTCATCGCCAAGCTTGGAGGCGTGCTCATTTATCAGCTCTTCACCCACATCTACAATCTGTTCACTGTTTCTGTAGTTCTCCTCTCGCCACTTCCTTAGTTTGTCTCGCATCTCTGCCAAAAGGGAAGACATTTAAAATCAATTCATTCATCAATACGGCAATTGACAAACTGCTGTGTGAAGACAGTGGGAGTTGACAGCTGTCACCTTTCAGCCGAAAGACGTAGTATTTGAATCCTGTGTCCTGCTGAAGTGCCCTTGGACAAAGCTACTTACTCTAATTTGGTGAAGTAAAAATGACCATCACAACAAACTGGCCTTCAGAGAAACAAACATGAATGAGCTGTGAGAAGAAGACAGGCTCTGGTGAATAGTCGTCTTGTGGGTAAAGGTCTGACAAATCTTTTTGCTCATTAAGTGAAGAAATTACAACCAAAGATACGACGACACGTTACGGATATGGTAAAAGGATCACGACCTGTATGTGACACTAGTAAACAAACACGGGGTCATCTGGCTCTTTGCCAAATTTCATTTTTTTGTAAACAGTGCCCGAATCAGGGCGGCACCGATTAACTAATGACAGACTATTTAAAAGTGCTGAGATCAAATGAAAATAAAATACGTATATTGGGACCAAGCTGTAACCATTAAACATCATAAAGTTGAGCAGACAGAAAAAAGAAGCGTGTTAAACACACTAAGATTTATATTACCAATTAATGTTTTGCAAGAGAAAAGATGGTTTCGATATTGATTTAGCTATTTCTCTATATATTTTTGCAAAATCTTTACTTCAAATAAAATAAATTATTGATTAAATAAATATGTATGCATAACGTGTTATACTGTATATGTATGTATTATATGTACAAATATACATGTATTTGAAATATAGATTTAGTGAGGTTTAGGGAAAATAGAGCAGTATTCAGACATTTGCTTTATTGATTTACGATGTTTTAATATCTTTGGTGAAGTCTGCTAACCTGTTGTATAATTCTTGTTTTACCTGTTCTTTAATTTAGCCAATTTTACTATTAAAATGAACCAAACTAAATAATCCCCAAAAGGAAGCAGGCGTCTGTCAATACTTTCATATTAAGCCCCGTTCTGTGCAAAATAAAACTCAAGGAAGGTGTGTCAGATGTTGAATATGAATTAAACGGCACCAGGAAACGCGCATTAATAAAGTTTACAAATATGAAAAGAGGAATAAAGCGCTGTGAAGACAGTTAGCTCGGATGCTAAAAGGACGCTGCTCCTCTGTACCCCGGGCGGCTAACGCTGTTAGCGCGTTAGCTTCAGCGCCGCACAGGCCCGCCGCTGGGTCCGTGTAAGCCGGCACATGTCGGCGTCCTACGCCTCAAACCGCCACCAAGAACGCTCTGCAGTCTTTGTTTAACATCCCGAAAAGTAAATGTGTTTTACCTTCCCAGGTGACATCGTACAGCTCCGACACGGACGCCATCGTTGTTTTAGTCACGTGACAACAACGTCGCTGTGACGTTGCAGACGTCGCGAAAGCCGCGCGCCGTGTGCGCAGGAAAGCGGCTGAAGCTTTTATGCTAATGAATTAACACCTGTAATCCAGGAGTTATCTTCGGAAAACAGGGAAACTACACATATTCGCCTAGAATATATAAGTAGTGCTATACTTGTCTATGAAATATATATTTTCTTGAAGTGGAGGTCAACCAAAATGACTATGTTTTAATAAACATGGACAGCATAGCTGAAATAAGTATAGTTTACAGTTCTTTGGATATGAGTAAAATTACATAGATGGTTTATAATAAAAAACAGGTTCCAAAATATAAAAGATATGTATATTCATTTATTCATTTCTCACCCAGCTTTCCCTTGTGGGGGGTATCTTTCCTTCTACCAGAGGCCTGGGAGTTTGACAGGGGCAGCACAATATTTTTCCTTTTCTACGATTGCACTCTTCTGGTTTGAGATCATGTTGTCATGCCGGGGATCTGATGGAACCCCTCCTCCAGCTAAGGGGTCACAGCCCAAAGCCTGACACCCCACAGGATCTTGGCTCTGTTGTTCTCCACCACTCTCTGTGGTTCCCCTAATATATGATCCCTGCCACTTGGTTGTGCCTGTCAGTATACGCTGTTCCTGCCCGCATCTACTGCTACTAGGTGCTAAATATACACATATGTGTCACCTCACTTCAAAAACCGAAACTGATATAATAGATTTGCATTTTGCGCCACTAAAACCGTAAGGAATGGAAAATGCTTGAACAAGGAATGGAAGGTGCTGCCTTGCTCCTGAAGGACCCCTATTCAAACAACGTTATTTTTATAGCACCTGAATGAAGTTGTTGAGAATACCCTGCCATTTAAATGGGTAAAAAGGTGTAATGTTTGTATAACCCTGTTAGTCACCTTGGACAAAGGTGTCAGATTAATTGAAGTTAATAATAACACAAGGGTTGTAACTGCAAAAGAATATATCTTCTGGGTGCCGACCGAACCCTTTTAAACACTGGGGTTAGACTGCTGAGGTAAAACTGCAGTCAGTGAATGAATCCCAAAGGCTCACTTTCCACTGCGCTTGTCAATTAGCGCATCATCTGCTCGCGCCTCCAGTGCCCGCACACAAAGAGCCCATTCATACGTTCGCTGCTTGGGAGTTGAAGAATGAGCTGGTTAGGGCAAGAAATACGACAGTCCCCGACACAGCCGTTTGCAGAGTGCTGCAGTGCATGTGAACCCCCCCTACAGGAGCATTAAATCTGACAGAGCTGGTCAACATTCCCCCAGGTTATTAGTCCTGTGAGAAGGTCCAACATTACCCCAAGCTCAGCTCCCCACTGTGGTTTGAACTGTAGCACTAACCATGATGGAAAGGTGTAGGTTGAAAGTGTCTTCAAGGCTACATCTCACAAAATAATCTGGATATTTTAAAATCAGAGGAGACATTTATGGAGTACCGTGCAGTTGTATTTTGCCTTTCAGCCAAAGGTGTGTGGAGTTTTGCTTATTTCTCGTAATCCAGAGAGGTGTGGAAGATGGTAATGGTAAACTGCTGTACCTCGGTACCTTCCCCGAGCAAGAAAAACACGTAAGCGATCACCGTGATTGACCTCGGAGGCACTTACAGCTACCATGTTGTACCTTGTGGTACTTCGATGTAGGTTGGATGACAATCCCCAAGGATCAGGGTCACTTGCACATGTTGTACACATGCCTTCTGGGGGTTCTGCCCCCCGGCGCTATGTGAACCAATATCCAAACACAACGACGGACGTAACGTTGTTGATCCCAAGGAAACCATGTGCGACGCCTCGCTCTGCAGCATCAGAACACTGGGAAGTTCTGTTATTGCAAAACAGGAGAGCGCGGTCATTACGGTGCACGGGACGCCTGCAAGTCCTCGTCAGCTCGGTCAGGGATACGGAAAAACGCATTACGTGCGGCTCATCTTACGCAAAGCTCCGGTGATCTGCACACTTGTAATTTCCCAGTCGGCAGATGGCAGTTGGTCGATATGCGGTCAATTTCTGCTGGAAACCCAAATACTGTGACGACCACATTAAAATAAGCAAACGCTGCCCTTTGGGTGAAGGGGCTCTGCCTCTTCGCAAGGGCCAACATTAAAGCACGCCGCTGATCTCAACATGCGCTGCAGTACGTCGAAACCGACTCCAAAGGCCACGGGCTTAATGGATCAGGCCCAGACTTCCCGGTTTAACAAGCTGCCTTTAAAGATGTGAGCGTGAGGCGCAGCTGGATACCGGAGTCGTGAAAAAACATACGTGTGCTGTTTACCTTGGACAGCCCATGGGCCAGAAACATCGCGATGAAAAGGATCAATCGCAGCTGGGCCCAACCCCAAATTGCGGCGTGTGCCTGGTGCTTGTGCCGTTTTCCAGGCCCACGAATACCGCACGTGCTGCAGTGTGTATTTTAACTACAATCGGCCCTTCTAAAAAAATGAAGCACCTAAACAGCAAAAAAAAAAAAACCCACCGTTTTCCAATCCTTGTCTATAGCCATCGAGGTAAGTGACTGACAAATTAGCGGCACCCAACACCGGACCGCTCGAAACTGGGAGGCAGGTGCTGGGCTTCAGGGTCCGGACGGCTAATTTGTTTTCCGATTGCGTCTAATTGTGGAAATGAATGCTCGGTGTTTAAAGGTTCAGTTGCCCTCCGAAGCCTGGAATCTGCGAACAGTCTGTTTGCTTTGAAAACTGATTAGGACCCCTGTCTGAGCGGATTGCCCCCTGCTCCTCTGATGACTTAATGCGGATGACTTCAGCGTACCCAGCTGCAGTGAAGCCCACAACAACAGGCCGTGGACACTCTTTCACCCCCCCCCTTCATTCGAGTGGGGGGCCGGTGGGGAAATGATGTTGGGTCTCTGTTTAGTTTCCTCTCTGCCTCCCATCAGTGGAAATGCCAAAAGCAACAGTGGACGGGAGGCCAGTCCTCAGCGTGCACTTGCAGTCAAGATTTACCTCCACCCCCCCCCGACACCTGCAGCGGCTGCCAGTCACCGTGAAGCACCACCGGACCACGTGCACCACATTACGTGCAGCGGGCTGAGTTTAATGGCCATCATTCCTGCTCATTAATTTCAATTTAAACAAGAAGCCTGACGGCACGGAACAGGGGTCAAACTTCACCGCCTCGGTTCACCATGGTCGCCATTGTATACGCAAGCAATTAAACTGAACCTAGGTGTACACGCGCAGACACATATGATATCATAAATTCTGGTTACGAGGAAATTACCAAAGGAGCAAATTGTCTTTAAGGCCGAGTGCGTGTGATGGTGCTGCGATGGTCTGCCGTTGCATCCTGGGTGTACCCTGCCTCGCAGGGTGTTACTGAAAAAGAAAAACTATTGCGGTAATTAAATTCCACTTCTTTCTTTTTTGCTCACCTACATCAAGTATGATATGGAGTATTAGAGTTTTTCAAAAACCAACTGGAAACAGTTTGTAGTGAAGGTGTTTGATCTCAGCAGTGTTTAACCGCCCACCTTTTTCAAAGTTCCCCACGCACAAACTGTTTTTCTATCACATGGATGGCTAGTCAGAATGCTGCAGCTGGACCACGGTAACCATGTCGTGTGGGAATAACAATGCAAATGCGCTGATTTCATTAGTCTTTTTTACATGCTTAAAAGTTTGCGTCCATGTGAGTTAAGAGTTTGTGCATCTATCCCGGGGTTTATGTTTGTAATCCGTTCCTGAAGGCCGGACTTAAATGTGGAACACATAAAAAGGGAGGCTACTTCCTAGTATTTTAAATGAGAAATCCATTTCAACCCCCCCCCCCCAAAAACCCGAATTTCACTAAAATGCTATAAAATGTCTATATAACTAACAAACCGTTGTCACTCTCACTCTTCTCCTTGTACAGTAACAGATGTTAAGGAATGATATTTGACGTAAAGTTGCAGCAGATCCCCCTCCCACTCACAGTCGGTGGGGTGCTCAACATTTCCCCACTCGTGGTTCAGACGTTATCTAACGTTATGTTATACTGTGTAATATATTGCGCAGTACGACACCTGTCGTGTTGGGGGAGAATTTTAAAGACAGTGTTGACATTCAGGTAAACAAACATATGAGCATTTGATCAAATGCACCTGGATTATTTGCTGGAATCCCAAATGATATTATTGTATTTTAAATACAACATGAGGAGACCCTCTTGAGAAGATGGCGATGATGCGAAAATGAAGAGGATGAAGAAGAACCAGCAGCAGCCAGATAGATGGACTAAAACACAGCGACAATGAACACCATCCTATCAATACTAAGGACACGTAGAGGACAGAATTTTTTGGAAGAAACTATGGTATATGAGAGGCTAACAAGAGCTGATATCAACTTGGGACATTTAACAACTTCATCCACTGCTATTATACTTCAAATTTAGACACTTGTGACTAAGCAATGACAGCAGGTGGACCTAAATATATTCACTTCATTTCGTAAATGAGAGTATTTTTCACACATTATGGGAATTTGTCATTCTAAACAATTACCACAGACATAAAAACAAGATAAAAAAGATAACAGCCACCAAAATACTGTACAAAGTTATACTTTGAGTCAAGGACAAATAATTTCTATTTGTACAGTGTAGCAATTCTGAATTTCCATTGTTTCAGAATTTTTTTCACAGCAGTTCTCAGAAAATGCACAAATTCCCGGAGTTTAAATTATGCTCAGGTTTTAGGAACTAAGGGAAAAAGTGAAAAGAATCACAGCTAAATGGAGGGTTTGTGGAAAGATTTACCAGTTTTTGCAGCATGAATATTTTCAGTGCAACGAGATACTGTAAGAATATTAAGACACTCATGACAGCAGCTGAAACTTGAATAAGACTAGTCATGTGAAAGGCCTTAAACAAATATTATGTTCTGACAGTTTTATAAACGGCGCATGGTGTTGACTGTTTTGTTACCCCATTTGCATGTTTAATAATCTGTCAGTAATTC
Organism: Arapaima gigas; assembly: GCA_900497675.1. NCBI lineage: Eukaryota > Metazoa > Chordata > Actinopteri > Osteoglossiformes > Osteoglossidae > Arapaima > Arapaima gigas. The sequence continues at coordinate 478,893 of UFQX01000872.1, read as the reverse complement.
GGTCATTTGTGGGAAATGTCTTGTGCAGGGAAGCCGTGAAAAAGCACATGACGTCAGCCCCCCCGTGGTGTTTATATAATAAAAACTCAGTCTTCTTTCCAGCCTGTCCCTTCAGTTGTGTCTGCTCCAGACCTTCGTAGATCTTTGAGGTGAGCGGATATTTACGCGTTGCTTTCAGTTTAACACATGGACATGTGGCCTGCAGATGGTGGCGCCCCCCTAGGGCAGCTTCGCTCCAGAGAGGCCTGTCTGCTCCACTCTGGGCTGCGATCTGTCCGTCCTGCTGACTCAACTGTCAGTGGACTGGGTGTCAACCCCCCATGGCCACATGTCGAGGACACATTGGCAAATCCCAAAGTAAGAAAGGTGATGCCAACTGAGGCCCAACACTCAAATCCATACGTGAGCTTCTGCATCAGGTGCAGGGCTTCACTCTGTGCTGTGTTCCAGAACATTCCTCTTCGTGGCACGTTGATTTGTCTACGGCAGCTATGGGGGCTCCAACAGAACCTTTGGTTGCTGCCACTCCCATGGACCATCTTCACCTCCAGGTGAGGAGCCAGCATTCTCACAATCCTCAGCACATACAGCCAGGACCCCAGGTTTGACTGGGATTCAGAGTTTGTTTGGTGCCCATCAGAGCTGAGAGACAGGAACCGCGAGACACACGGCCCACCTTCCCCTAGGTTGTGTTTACCAACAAGTCCTAAGCCCCTCACCCCCAGACAGAGCCGTGTCTTCCTGGACGTGGCAATAAACCCGGCGTCTGGGCCACGAAACAGACCCCTTCCCATCCTCCTGTTTCCTACAGAGGACCATCAACCCATTTTAAGGAGCCTGAAATGCTTTATTTACGACGGTAAATCCTGGACGGAGTTTAACAAGCCTCCACTCCGCTCCGTTGTGAGCGTTAGGACCACCATGTGATGTTTTCTGTTATGGTTGCATCCCTGTGGGGGGCATCGCCTTCGCCAGGCTTGTTAGTGTGGGACTGTTTTACCCCCCCACCGTTGGCCACATAGGTTGGCACTTGGCACTGGTGGACACCAAGGAGCAGCAAGCTGTGTTCCCACTTGGCAGGAGTTACTGCCAAGGCTGTGTGGGGTAGGTGGCGTAGAGGGGGTCACTGCTCAAGACTCAGCCTAACAGTAACCCCCCCGCAGCTGAGGAGGCACCTGGAGGAGAGTTAAAAAAGATAAAGTACATGGTAGCAGCTGACGCAGCCGCCAGGCCGCACCAGAGCTAGCTGTGGGGGTCCACCTGGAGACCGCTGCTTTTGTCCTCATTCCCCCAAGTTGCATCAAATTGCATGAGCGAGAAGGTATTTTTTTTACATAAAAAACTCTCTAAGTGCACAGACGGAGACGGGGAACCAAAGAAAACATTCTGGAACTGATCGTCTGAGTGGCTCCTAATTGGACTCGTTTGAGAGGAGGAGGAAATGGGACGTTCCTGTGTCTGTGGGGACGCCCGGGTGACTCAGCCAGCTCGGGGCTGTGGCCCGCGGTGAGGCGGTGCGGTCGGTGGCCTGTGGAGAGTGAGGAGACCCACCTCTTCTCCCTCTGGCCGCACGTCGTGCTCCCGCTTTGCGGCACGTGGAAAATGCGCCGAGGCCGCCGCTAGGTGCTTGTATTGTGGAATGGAAGACTTTAATTGTGCCGGTTATTATATCTGTATTTCAGGGGGCTTTTATTTTCCTGAAAATGTGTTGGGTTATGGGGCGCGTAGGAGGCTGATTATTGCGCAACCAGACGACCAAGTTTCCAGATGAAACCATAAAAATCAGGATGAGGATTTGGGACAGTCACCTCTAGCCAGGGCTTTAATTCCCACAAACGGTCTGACCGCACACCATCGAGCTGCCATTCTTCACACAGACACAGCGAAGGTGATGCCTCCTTGTAAAAAGTGTGCTTATTTTAAAGCACCACTTTATAGGGTCGGGATTAATCAGAAAAAAATACTGTAGCAGTGGTAAGAGGAAAATTATACATTATCATTAAACACACTGCGCCAACAAAAGCAGGTTTGAGCGTAAAGTGCCGTCACAGTGAAATCCCTGAGGAAAATCACTGCTGACTCTTCTTTTTAACTGCTGCCGTCTCATAGCTGATCCACCGTATTTGTTTATATAGGTGACTTACAGCGTGAGGTTTGTACATTAAGCTACTTAAATGTGTTTAGCAATTTTTACCGTATCATTTTATGGCATGTATCTTGATCAGGGGAACTACAGCAGGAGTGGGATTCAAACCCAGGGCTGTCAGATTGTAAGTCAACAGCTCCAACACTATGCCATCTGCTTCAATTCACAGGCAAATGTCTATGCAGAGGTGAAGTCACGCAAGACGCTGCCGCGTGCCCTTTGTGTTCCGTTTACCACAGTATGTATTCTGTATGCTTGTATATAATTTATATTTGCTCATACTGACTTCTCTATAAAAATGAAATTTGATGAGATCCTAGTTGTCCAGTCTCAGTATGGCCAGGAGGACGATGCTCCCGGTTTTAGTGGAGGATATATTGCCTTGTCAGTCATATTTGTTTACAGCATGTAAGACTGCCTGTTTTCAAATTCTCTTTGTTTGTTTTCCAGGGTTACCTGCGACAAAATGACAGTTATTAAATTATGTACAAATAATCAGAGAGCACGTTCTAAAATCAAAGTTTCGTTACCCATCCAACCTTCCATCTAGCAACAATAACCACTTGTCCAGTGCAAGGTTGCAGTGGTCTGGAGCCTATCCCAGATGCACAGGTTACAGATGAGACAGGTTACACCCTGTATGGGACATCACTCCATCACACACTCTCATTCATCACACACAAACACACTGCAGATAATTCAGAGTCACCAATCCACCTGAAGTACATGCCTTTGGACTGTGGGAGGAGACCCACACAAACATGGGGAGAATCAGACTCCACACCGACTGAGCAGGATTTGAACAGTCATTTGAAATATACAGTCCAGGAGAAGCGAGGCTCATCGTAATGCTCTGATTTGTAATACTACCATGGACTGTGTGAGAAATTAATCCTACACACACCCTCCGTGCCTTTCACCGCTTGTGCTGGGGTGAGACACATCTCACAAACCCGTGGAATCCAGACAGCCGTCTCTTTGAAATCAGCTGCTTACTGACCTGTGGCAACTGTGACGACTAACAGGCCGAATGATAAAACATGGAGCCGACGGCCGTCGAGACAAAAAGGGCAGTTTGTAACCGGCAGGAGCATGTGGTAGTACTGGAGCTCCTTACTGGGTCGCACCGCTCACACCGCTGACACTGAAACGTCCCTGAAGGGCTCAATAAAGCAGGCCACTCGTGGAGATCATCACAGCGGGAGATCTGTTCCGGCGGCTGCTGCTTCCTTGAGCCCCAGTTCATCACTGTAGACTCCAGGGGCGCCAAGGTGGCCTGTGGCCAATGACCGTACAAACCGCAGAGTCTGCACAGTGACACGAGACCAGAAGTTGGAGGTTCTGGATGCCTGTTCTGCTCACGCTAACAGGCAGCCTGTTACTATGTTCATCCCCAGCTGTCCAACTCCAGGACCCCAAGAGCTCCTCTGTAGCATTTCAAATACAGCACTCTTTGCAAAATATTCTTTACTTGTATGTACTTGAATATAACTTACGATTCCTGGGTGTCACAGTCCATTTTTGAACAAAAGGTCCATTTTTGCAGAACTTTCTGAAAAAGCACTGTGTCTGACTATCATTTTATTCAACTTTTAAATTAAAAATCATAACAAAATCAATAAAATATATAAAAGCTAAACAAATTGTAACCCACAAGGTTCTGCCAAGCATGTATGATTTCATCCTTATATTTTTACCGCAAATTAATTTGGAGATACATATATAAATCTGTTCATCATAACAACCAGATGTTTTTACTGCTGTACCACTTTTGCAGGTTTTTTTGTTATCCACCTCTGTGTTATAGCACAGCCCCCCGCTTTTTTTTTTTATTATTAACCATTTTCATCTGATACCTTTCTCAGTCCATGGTGATTTACAGTGTTAGATAATGACGTTTACACAGCTGGGTAATTTTTACTGTATCGATGCAGGGTAAGTTTAACTTCATTAAAGGTACTAGAGTAAGAGGTGGAATTCAGACCATCAACCTTCCGACTGCAATGCGAGGCCCAACAACAGGTCAGTTGTTGCCCCATTATATTGTTTTTTTTTTGTATCCTACAGTGTTTTTTTTAATTTAATGCAAGCTGTTTTTATCAGTAACTCCATCTACTGCATTTCTCTTTTTACTTATTCTGCAATGATTCTTACATTAAGGACTCTGCAGTAAACTCTTGTCAAGATGTCCACCCATCCATCTATCCATCTATCATCATTAACCAGTTTATCCTGGTCAGGACTGCGGTTGTCTGGAACCTATCCTGCAATTAATGGGCACTAGTTTTTCAAACTGTCCCTTGAATGGGACCCCAGTCCATGTGCACACATGGATACACAATCTGGAGTGACCAATTAACCTGAAACACACGCAAACACTGTGGGGGGAAACTGGAGCAACCAAAGGAAATTCTACACAGACTGAGCTGGATTGGATCCCACAAACATCCCAAGTGCTGTGAGGTGGAAGTGCTACATGGTGCACCACTGTGCTGCCCCTTAGTCAGGATGTTTGTCCCAAAAATAAAAATGAAATGAAAGTATCACTCACATTAGCAGCTCTATTGTTTTGCACTAAAGCAACAGTAACATGTAACTTCAGAGAAATGACAAAGGGATCAGTCATGCAAGGGAAAGGAAAAAAGTCTGAGATTAGATGCAGCTCCATGCTTATATCTAACCCTAAGAACGTCCTAATAAATGTGCATGGAAGTCTGGCAGATGAAGCACAGATTGATCTCCTCTCCTGTGCTGGATGCACCAGCAGGAGTAACAGAGGACTGAGTGTGGCTTGCAGTGCTCATGTTTTTTTTTTTTTTGTTTCCAAAAGTGAAGCACGTTTGACAGCATGCCGTCACCAGGCTGACACCACTCGTCTCTGCAGCACCCAGTAAAACAGAAATCACCATGGTGACTCTGCTCCGTTTATGACTCACTTCTACCTGAAACCAGGATGGCAGAGTGCACGGCAACAAAAGGGAAGATTGTGCGAGTGTGCAGACCGGGGTGGATGAGGGCGTTGTTGTACGGCCAACGGGGCCGGAGTGGAACCCATTGGAAGTGGGCCGTTTCGTGGATGACGTCAGACCGGCGCTGCTGGGCAGACAACACATGGGCACCTTATTGAGCCTGGAAATCAGAGCATGGACAAGGAAACACACAGGCCACTCCAGCTGTGTCAGTGCTACAGAGCTGTCAAAGGATCCCCTCAGAGGCTCACTGTCACGTGCTGCATGTGTAGCCAGGATACTCTGTTGAGGTACATTGAAATAAAGCTATTTTTTAATTTATGAAACCTATTTAAAAAACACTTTTTTCTTCGTTGTACCATCCTTTCTCCTGAATGTGAATGCAAACTAGGTTGTCAGCAAATGGGGATTAAAGGTGAAATCCACAGATAGCAGCCGAGGGTAAGGAGATGTTTTGGTGTGGTTCAAGGTAAAAACGCCTTGGATTAGGAGAAACCTGACCGACAGCTGACAAAAGCCAGTGACATCCACAGCTGACAGTGACGTACAGCTGGTGGTTCGCTGTGAAAGTCAGAAATGGTTTTAAGGATGGACATTTGAAGTGGGGCAGCACAGTGGAGCAGTGAATAGCAATGGGATCTTCCAGCACTTGCACCATGCAGAAGGATGTGGGTTTGATCCCTGCTCAGCCTGTGTGGAGTTTGCATGTTCTCCCTGTGTCTGCAAGGGTTTTCTTCAAGTGCTCTGAGTTCCTCCCACAGTCTAAAGACGTGCATTTCAGGTGAACCATCCAGGGTGTAGTTTCATAGCCCAGCACCGAGGGATTCTGGGATAGGTGTTGGACCTTGATCAGGACACAGCGGTTAAAGAATATGGATGGATATCACTACGTTACTAAACTACGTTAGTAGGTAGGTACTGTAGTTACTGTAAGTAGCTTTGGAGAAAAGTTATGTGCTAAACGAATTACTGCAAAACCTTACATATGAAAAAATTCTCGTGATGACAAGAGGGTGACATAAACGTCATAGAGTAAAATCACACTTTTTTTCTTTATACATGAACTCGAGTAAAAGGAAAAATACTGATCCCAAAATTTCTCTAGGAATTTACTATAATACAGGTAACAGAGTGAAAATAACTGGTCACGCCCGCCGCGTCAGTAGTACAACGTTAGAGTCCCGCTGTGTCTGTCAGTGTCCCGCCATGTCAATAAAGTTTTCCGCTGTTGGGACAAACTTCCTTTTCCGGTTTCTTTCAGACATGGCGGACTATGACTTAACCACTCGAATCGCCCACTTCTTGGACCGCCATCTCGTCTTCCCTTTGCTGGAGTTTCTATCTGTCAAAGAGGTACTGCTGCTTACTTTATGTTTTCACCGCAGATTTTTATTTTATGTCAGAGTTTTTGAGAGACGAGTCAGGTTCGGGCCGTTTGAAACACCAGTTGTGTGCATCTCTGTAAACTGTTTAATGTAGTTGAAAGATTTAAATATCAGCTAATCACCTAGTTAACAGTTAATTAAACGGTTAATTAACTGTCTAATTAACTGTGTATTAACTGGGTGATTAGCTAACTCACAGTTAAATAAACTAACCAACAATCAGTGACTGCTAGCGGTGTGTGTCGTTCATTATGAGGTTTTATACATTTTCCAGTATCTCCCTTTGTTGTGGATTCCAAAACACAAAGTTATTATCTATTAATCATGACTAAAGTGAGAAATAACAGAAGATGACCTGCCACTTTACTGCAGTGAATTCAGAAAGGATTTTTCTTGTAACTTTTCAAGGAAAGTTACAGTCTTTTGTTACATGATAACGCATTGCGGGCTGGTTTGTTATAAATTTGCATCTTCCACAGTATGGTGACAATCTCAGATAAATAAAGAATGAAGGCATTTTGTACTTTGAGGAATAATAGCTATCTTTGAAATGTGATTAAGGCCTTCAAAACATCACCCAAAAATATTATATAAATTAATTTAAATAATTTGCAGTGATAAATGAAAGTGAATTTCTATTATGCTGACAGTTGTCATTACAGATTTCACCATGGTTTTATTTGATTTAACTGCTGAATAACAAATGGTAATTTTTTTTCCTCTCCCAGGAACTCTTTATCAGGTGTTAAATGTATATTTAAAATAAAATATTAAAAATATTAAAGATTTAGAGGTTTTTTTTTTAAGGGCATTCCCAGCATTCAGACTGGTACTCCTCTGACTGAACAGATGGTTTTTTTTTGGCTAGACAGACAGCTATGAGTGTTCCTGAGGACTTTCTCCTATTTTGGCAGATTTACAATGAGCAGGAGCTCCTTCATGGCAAGCTGGAACTCCTCAGTGACACCAACATGGTGGACTTTGCCATGGACGTGTACACCAACCTGTACCCAGACAAGGACATCCCACAGTGTGAGCCTGGGGCATTTAATTTTTCTGGTTTTCACCGCAGCTGGCCCTGTGGTGTTAAACCTGAACCATAATCACATTGAATAAGTTCCTTTATAACAAGTGCAGTTTCTTTTCAAAGTCCTGATTTAAGCAATTCAGAAGGGATTAATTTGTGTCTCTTTAGTCTGAGACTTTCAGTGGGTTTTAATTTTCCTGCCCAGGAGTGTATTCAGTATTCTGGCCTAACTCACTACTTAAATGTTTTGATTTTCTTTGAGCTAGTTGGTGGAAGAATTGTGTGATTGAATCGTGTTACATGCTACACACAGTAGTCTTGTTAAGATTTGTGCCTTCTTTTATAGTGTTATATGAATTTGGAAAACATTAGCTTTGAAACACAAAAATTTGGAACATTAGTTTTGAAGTTCAAATCAGTCAGTTTAGTTATGTCCTGACATTCTTAATTATTGAATATGTGAGAATGAATAATGGTGAATTAAAATAATAATTTTTTAAACTACAAATTACAAAAGTATTGTGAAAAAACTTCATTTGTTGATCAAAACACTAATAGAAATGACAGCAAATCCTCCCACGGTGTAATGTGATTTGGGGAAAAATGTGATTTTGGGATTTATTCAATTCAGTTGAGGATGTGCAAAAGGGACTCATGAAAAACCTGAATGAAGGAGCAACTGCACCGAATGGGGTGATTTCACTGTAGATTTTCCAGTTTTTCCAAACATCTGTCCTCTATGTAGCCCTCAGAGAGAAGAGGAGTGAGGTGGTGGCCCAGCTGAAGCAGCTTCAGATGGAAACTGAACCCATTGTCAAGATGTTTGAGGACCCGGAGACCACTAAGCAGATGCAGTCCACTAGGTGAGTTGCACCACTTGGGGAATGGCTGCTTTGTTCTACCTAGGCAATGAGGACATGTTTCACACCATGACTCAATTTCAGGAAAAATAAATACTTTTCAAAAGATTTTGCATCCATTAATTTTCAAGAATGAGTCTGTTAACAAATATGGGTTAATTACCTTCCTCAAGGATACAATGGAAGGTCCTCATTCGGAGTTCTATTTTAAAGGCTACCTGACCTTGACCCTAGGAAAAGCTCTTTACACTTCTGGATGTTGACTGAGTCCCCTTCTCAGTGGATTAGCATCAGGGTCTTTTTTTAGAGGTTGAGTTTGCTGTGTTTCTGGAAGGTTCTGTAAGTGGTCCATAAAGGTGCTTCACTCTGGAAGGAACCTTTTGTTGGGTCTTGTTTCATGCTGTAAATGGCACTTCAGGAACAAAGGTTCGTAATGCAGTTAATTTGAGGTTATTTAATACGTGCTCTTTGTCTCATTATTAAAAAGACAAGGGAATAAAGATTATATGTAACTAAAGTGTGTGAAACTTTTATGAAAAAAAAGTTTTGCTCAGTTGGAAGCTTTGTGATTGAAACTGGAACCTTTGGGCACTTGCGTTTCCCACTGTTTTCTCCAGCCACTTTACATTTGCAAGATTTTCTATTGACTTGGGGTATACAGTATGTATAATTTTCTTGTTTTAAAACTACTTTTTCTAGTATTTGTGAAATAGTTCAGAATTTAGATAGTCAGTGAAAGCCTCCAAGTCAGAGGAGGCAAACAGCCTCGTGCCATTGCTTTTGATTCATCCAGCTTTCGTTGGCCTTATGTAACACATCTGTTATCCTATGTATGTGATGAATGTGATGTTGTTTTTTCCAGTTACATATAAATCTAGTGTTAAGACGTTGTGTTTGACAGGGGACCATTTAAGTTGGTTTATTTAAAAATAATTTTAAAAAATTTAAAATCAGTCTTTTAAATTCTCAGTTTTCTTAAAATGATGCATTTAATCAGTATTGCTTAAAATTCTTATTGTTAAAGGATCAATTATATTTAAGTTTAACATATACAGGTATTTAGTATATGTTGATGAAGCTGTTTTAACTATATTATTTATTTAATTGAAGAATATAAAGAACGTGGTGTTTTTAAGAGTAAATGTAGTGGAACCCCATCGTTGCAATTCCCACAGTGCATGGGGACAGCGTCTAATAACTTCAGAATGTTCCCTTCTATGTTGCGGATGTTATATGGCTTTCCCTGCTTTGAGGAAATGACCACTATTTAGTGCAGCTGTTTGAGCTCAGCTTCCAGCTTCTGTCTCTCTTCACTGCACCCATTAATATATATTTATATGCATTTGTATCTCTTAGAGTCCATACATCACCCTCACCTAGAGAGCACTGTGCAGAACGCCCTCCGTAGCTTTACATCCCTCTGGGTGGGTGGTACTCTTCAAACGAGACTCCTCTGAGCCCCATATTCCCCCCCTTTTGCCTTTGTTTTTGAATGAAGTTGTCTGTTGAAGTACTGGGCGGAGTTTTAATTATGCCATTCACATACAGGCTGTTTTTAATTACAGAGGCCTTTCATGTTTGATTCTCTCCAAATGCTCACAGTTTGGTAACTTAGGTCTGTGGTTAGAAAATTGGACGTCTGACAGGTGGTGAAACGCTAATACTTAATACACTCTAGCTTCTACCTGCTGGCCCCTACCGATTAACCTCTACTTGCTGGCCCCTACCTAGTGGCCCCTACATACTTAAGTACCTGGTGGCTTCTACCTGCTGGATGCTACTTTTTGACCCTTACCTGTTGGCTGCTACCTGCTGACCCCTTATATGCTCTTTTGGAGACCATTTTATTCCCCTGTTTCCCTGTCTGCGAACACCCAGCAGGTGTTCACAGTTGCCTGGTCAGGAGGATGGGGAAGGGAGACAGGGGTAGAATGGCCCCCTCCATGATGGACAGCCAGGATGAGTTCCCCCAGGATAGCCTGCCTGTACCTCATTAGCTCCCGATCCAGGAGGTGGTGAGAACAGACAAAGTAAAGACATAATCTGCCATTGAGTGCAGGGCAGCAGAGGGTGGGGTGCACAGTATTATTCACGTTCTTTACTGCAGCCATTAACAGAAATAAATCTCCCTCTTAAATGTCAGCATCCGTCAGAGAACAAGAGAGCAGCAGAGTAACAACATAAATACACAGGAATGGAGAGCACTTTTATAAACACTCTTTGAACGTCCCACAGAAGACAGACCCTCCCCCAGCCCCCAGACGAGGCAGACCCTCCTGCTCGCTTTCTGATTAGAGGCCAGCTCTGTTGAAAATGGGTGCTTGTATGATGAGCATGTTTACTGGAGCTGAGCTCAGTGTGCTGGATGGTAGTCAGGTGTGGGGCCCTGTCGAACCCCCGTTCAAAGTACCCCATCAAATGATATCAGGAGTATGCTCTGCCAGAGCCTTGGTTCTTGAGTCTTGTTTCTGCTTTTAATAAAAAGCAAAACCTGAGATTATCCACAAAATTAGCAATGTTGCTGGACATTTTACGAACAGATGCCCCCCCCCCCCCAGATTACAGTGGCACAGCAGGTAGTGCTGGTGCCTCACAGCCCCAGGGCTGTAGTTTCAAGTCTTTCTCAGTCTGGGTGCTGTTTGCATGTTCTCCATGTGTTGACATGGGTTTCTACTGAGTGCTCTGGTTTCTGCCTACTGTCCAAAGATGTGTTTCAGGTGAACTAGTGAATCTAAATGGGTGTGTGTGTGTGTGTGTGTGTGTGTGTGTGTGTGTGTGTCTGTGTGTGAGAGAGTGAAAGAGAGAGGGAGAGAGCCATGTGATACTCTTCTGTCTTGACCAGGCTATATTCTGCCTCATACCTTGTGGATAAGCGCTGGACCAGCACAACTGTGAACTAACAAGCAGTTGTCAATAATAGATGGGTGTTCACTGTTTATTATTTTGCAGATTAATGCTACACAAATGGAATGTGTATGATTTACTCATTCTGAGTTCTGGGATAGAGCCTGTTGTTGAACCCTTATGAAAAGTGCTGAATTACTTCAATGACAGATCCAGCTTAGTGTTTAAAAAAAAGAAGAAAAAAGCACCATGTGCTGAATAAAGCAACTGTATAATTACATGTAACACCATTGTTCAGATAAGTGACATCATGGTGGCTGTGACCTATTGACATGAAAACTTTTTTTTTTCCTGGTCACTGCTAAATAAATTACCCAACCAGCAGCCACAGACACACCCTCAGCATACCAAAATATCGGTCATGACTGTGCAGTGTTTATCGCCACAGTTTGTGAAAACTGCTAATCCTTCTACTCTCTCTCTCCCCCTTTCTCTTTTTAGGGATGGACGAATGCTTTTTGACTATCTGGCTGAGAAGCACGATGTAAGCAGTGGCTTCGGCTGACGTCTTCCCATTTCACACGCACAACCCATCCATTAACTGCTGGTTCTTCCGGGGGTGCTGAAAGGTTTTCCAGGCTCAAACCCATTCTCTGGGTTTCCACGTGTGTTAGGGTTGTGTAGACATTTGCATTCCATGGTAAACCGTTGAGGGTGAGGGGAACTGCCAGCCGCAAGATTGCAGGACTCCTATATTTGGGCAGCTTCGGAGACCGCTGACCTCCCCTCTGTCCTTGCTGCACCCCCGTCTCGCCCACGAAGGGGGCAGGACGCTGCCGAAGAATCTTGGTTACATGCTGAGTGTCGGCCTGCAAAAGGCCCAGTGAGGAGATACTCACAGATCCGTCTGCGTCCATGGGAGGATGCTGTCCTTGGGCTGATGTTGCAGCCTGTGCCCAGTACAGAAGATATGATTCCCTCTGTCCTGTAGCCTCAGATATTTGGGTGGAAACAGCTACCACAGTACCCCTAGCTATGATTTATATTTGTGTTTTTAAAAATATTTTTGGCTTTGGATGTTTTTTTACCTTGATCTAAGTGCTGCTCAAGATTCCAGCCCTCAAGGCTAACAGGTGTTTCATGACCCAACCTCCCCTTCTCATTGCAGTTCCGGCAGGAGTACCTGGACACACTGTACAGATATGCCAAGTTCCAGTATGAGTGTGGGAACTACTCAGGGGCAGCTGAGTACCTCTACTTCTTCAGGGTCCTGGTAGGTGTGTCTGGCAAGTGAGCTGCTCCTCTAGATGGGGTGAAGCCCATTGCACATTTTGTACGGGGTTTTTAACTTAGGGGGCACATTTGCAGTTGGGTTGGAGCCACGTGAAGCTGTAGATTGGTTCCTCATGTTACGAGCGATCGAGTTACACGTTTTCCAAGATGTCATCATTTTTCAGTTTTATTATGCTTTAGTTTTTTTTCCTTCACCAATCAATTTTCTGAAACTTCAGTTTGCAGCACAGGTAACATGACCTGTGTTTATCCACCGACACAATAGATGGCAGTAAAGCGTACCCAAACAGAACAGGAGTGCAGGACCACCTTAGTTCAACTTACCACTGTAGTGTTTACAGCTTGTGTTGGTGATCAGTAACAAGAGGAATGCTCGCCATGTTTATGCGATGAATTGGTCAGCAGCCTCAATTGAAAAGGAGTATATGGAGACTAAATGTTTATTTTCATTCATTTTAAATTGATGTTAATTTTAATGCACATTGAAATGTATAAATATATTAATATGGATTTTTGCATATTTTAGCTGTAGTTTTTTTTTATAGAGTTATCAACAAAGTTGTGAACAGACTTCCGGTCCCAGTTTTTTGTATTTTGTATTTTGTGGTGCCAGTGTACACGTTTAAATTGATAGATATATTGAACATCTGTGTGTTTGGTCTGTGCATTTGTGTGTGTTTAACATTTTCCTCCACTCGGGTTTGGATGCTCTCCTTCATGTTGACAGACTGGCTACATGCTTGTGACATCCTGACGTTTGTGTGAACGATGGGGGTCCTGGAGCTGCGAACATTTATCTTTCATGAAGACCGAAGTGCAGTTAGTTCCCTAGTTTTCGTTAATTGGGCCAGTTGCATACTCCCCAGCTGGGACCCATGTTTACAAATTGATTCCATGAGCCGCACTCGGGTCTAACGGGTCTCGGCATAATAGAGAAGCGGTGTTTCTGATCGAGCCTTCTCTTGGAAGAGTCAGTCGAGTGAAAATGATCCCGGCACGAGCATAAATTGTTCTTTATGATGTGGCTTTTCAGAAGCAGACAGCGCCAAATACCATATATTATGAGTAATACACAGGCACTTAGCATATGAAAAACATGGCGCTTTAGGAATAAAATTGATGACACTTTTCTCTCTGAAATATCCCATAAACTTTCACAATAATGTCACAAGTTATTTTCTACTCGAGGGTGAAGGATGGGGTTTCATCCATCGTTGGCTTGAAATCGTGCCCAGGCGACTCGGCTCTCTGGGAGAGCAGCGAGCGCCGACGCGTGGGAAGTGTGCTTCATCGCCAATTGCATGTGAAGAGCTCATGTCAAGGCCCGTTAAGTCGCGTACATCTTCCCAGGGCTAACAAACACAGACTGTCTGCGCTTTGACTGCTACAATTGGCAAAACGTGGAACTCGGCTCTTGGGACACTTCTGGACACGGCTTATTGATTAGCCGACGCGGGGGTCTGCCTGCGACGTATGCGATAGTGGCAGAAGGTGGTGAAATGATTAGAACCATCACCTTGTGTTCAGGTTTCTGCTCCTGCTGTAGTGCCCTTGATCAAGGTGTACTTACCATGAATCGCTGCAGGAAAAATACCCAGCTATAAATGGGTGAAATAGTGCAAGTAGCTTAGTGCACAATTGTAAGTCACTTTGGAGAGCAGACTCAGATATTGAATAATAATGTATGTAACAGCACAAGTTATTATATTGTTTTAATAGTTCTGCTTGAATAAAAATGAGTATAGTTGAGGAGAATCAGTCACAATTTTGTTTTAATTTGCCCTGTGGATTTTGCAAAAGTTTTATTCAGATTCACGATCCTTGACTTATTTTTTGTCGGTAGGTAGAGCAGAGGGCATATTTATTGCAAGTAGTTGTTTGAATTTCCATTGAGAAACAGCCACAATTACTTAGCCCTGAGGTAATTTACTCTGGCTTTAGCATGCGAGACAGAAGTGCTTTCAGAGGCGGGATTAAATAATTTTCACTAGTGGAATAGTTTGGAAATCAGATAATACTGCAGCAGGCTTGTGGGAGGATAATTACAGTTCACTGAGAGTACTGGCAGTATCAGTGTTACACGCGCGCACTTCGCGTTTCCTCCGTAAACAAAGGGCTCATTGCTGGGCCTCGGTGTCTGCGGCCCGCTTCCCGTGGCCCTCGGGTGAGCGGCCGAAAGTCGAACTCGGCAGAAAAGTGTCAGAGACGCAGGGCTGTGCGGGGACTTCCCACCGCGGTGAGCCCGGGGTCATGAGGGCAGAACCACGAGGACGCCCCGGGGCGCTGTCAGCAAGTGGCTAAGAATTGCCCTGTTCATGGGGGTGCTGCTTCTGCAGCGCAGAGTAGGCAGCCTGATGTGAATTGCGCTTGTAAAATACTTGTTGTAACTGGATGTAACTGGGCACAAAGCATTCCGCTTAACAAGGTTGTAATTTGAAAGAGCCAGCAGGTGGAGTAATGGTTACAGCAGTTGCCTTGTACTCAGAAAGTCCCCGGTTCAGATTCATGTTCCCCATGTAATACCCTTTTACTGATATGATCAAAGTTACCCAGTTGTATAAGTGCTTGAATCGTTGTAAGTTGCTTAGTATTCCAATCTAACACTGCAAGTCACCTTGGAGAAAAGCATCATCCGTGAATAAATAGCAGTGAAAATAAAACAAATAGATTGATGATGTGTGATTTGTTGGGTACACTGTCTAATGGACAGTGGTGTGCTATTTCCCATCCGCAGAGTGTGTCATAGTGATTGTATGTCCCACGGGGGTCATCTTCTTCAGCCGAGAACTCACATTATGGACCTATTACTCATTTACAGACCTGTCAGGGGAGCTCAGCAATGTTTTTCAACTTTACAAAATGTCTTTTGCCATTACGAAGGCATGTGAAGAAATAGGTAAACTGTATCCAGATCCTCGATTGGCCCAGAAGTGAGCTGGACCACGCTGATGCTGACAGGGTGGTTCTGACAGACCAGGGTTCAGTGAGAGAGCTCCTGAGGGACCGAGGTGGAGATTGCGTGACTTTCTTTCAGGTCCCCCCTTCATCCAGTCCCACAAGGCAACCTTCTCACCAGGAGAACAAGGAGCTACACACATCTGGGGTCATGATCTGGGAGGGCTGCTAATATGAACAGATTGAGGTTAAAATAATGAGGCGGACAAGGAGGAGAGAGACGGGGCGGTGAAACTCTGCTCAAAGCTCAATTCCCAGAGTCAGGCCACTTATTTCTACTTGGAACTGCATGTTGTTGGCATGTTTGCTGTGTTTTTAATGCAAATATTAGTGTTTTTCCCCTCCTTGCTTTCTTTCTGTGGTATGAGAATGAAAGAAGACAAATTCTTCATAAATAGGCTGGAATCAAATGTCATGACAAGAATCAGAGCTGACGTGTCTCCAGCGGATAGAATGCAGCCCATTGTATTAGCTGGCGTTGGAAGGAAAATGTTGTGATTTCCTCTTTCCCGGTGAGGACGTTCAGCTACAAGCTGTTGAGAAGCTGTTCCTTCTGCCTATCAGGTCTCTATGAAGTGAAATGCCACAAGGGCAGCAGGAAGCGTAGCAGTTAAAACATTGGTGCTGGTCTTTTTAAAGAGCCAGCGGGGGCACTTTTTTTGGGCTGTAGTGCAGCAGTGCTCTTCTCCCATCATCCATCTCATCAAAGGAAAGAAGTAGGTACAGTCGATAAATGTTTCCCTCATTCTTCCTGGATTTACATTTGTTTATGTATCCTATGCTCAGTTGGATATTATAGAACTTTATTGATTCCCATGGGAACTTTGCCATATAGTAGCTGGACACATAACAATAAATAAATAAAGGGAAGAATAAAATAAATCCATCAATAACAGTGATAGGCAAAAACAGTCTAGTTGTTGACAGCCCCTTATGTGGCATTATGGAAGTGGATGGCTGTTGGTAAGAAGGACCCCAGAAGTGCTTTAAAGTTGAATAACCCGGTGGTTAAAATAGCTCTTGGTGACCACTAGTAAAACGCGAATCCAAATGAGTCTGTAAACAAAGACCCCCAGTCTCCCCAGGCAATGCAGAATACCTTATGACAACGTGGTAAAATAAACATAATTGCAACATGGAGCGCCAGCGTTTGTCTTGGACCTCCTGTGTGGACAAACAGGCTCATTATAGGGGAAGGGGAGCGCTGTAAGTGAGTGGTGAGGGAAACGCTAGCAGGATGGAGCGGTATTCGCAGGTCCAGGTCTGAGGTCCGGTTACTGCGGTCTGTGAAAAGAGCAACTTATTCATATCATCTGCTAATGCAGGGATTGGATGTTGGGAATAAAGATTGAGTGTCCTGTTGGATTTCCAGCACAGTAAATGTATTGTTGCCGGTCAGTGGGCGAGCCGAGCTGCTCTACGCGCAGATGGAAAGTCCAGGTAAGGGCTGGAAAAGCCAGGTATTGGGAGCATTCTAGCGTAGCGGCGGCTGAAAGCGAGGCAGCACCCGTGGCTGCTGTAATGATGGAGAGGAGGGCCAAACACGATGTGTGCTGGCTCCCGGAGTAACAAAACAAACACTTTCAGAAATGAAACGGTGACCTTTTTATTGGCAGCACGCTTGATTTCCGAGTGATGTCCCTCTCTCTTATAAGTTCCATATTTGTGAAGGGGTTTGGGACTTGCCAGCTAGCAAGACTGATGAAAGGACCCCTCTGTTCAGCAGCTCTCTGTGTGGATGACATTCGTGGGTTTCTCTAATCTTATTGGATTTACTGAGCTCTTCTCTATCCCCAGCATGTTGTTGTTGTAATCATTATTTACCTGACAGTTTTCTCCGTGGTAACTTAGTGTGAGATTTATATATTAGGCAACTTGCAGCGTTTTATCCATTCTTACAACAGGGTCATTTTTACCGTGTCAGTTCAGGTTACGTACCTTGATCACGGGTACAAGAATCGGAGTAGGGCAGTGGCTGTAAACACTGCACTACCTGCTGCCCCAAACTTACATGTGAAGAGAGAGGAGCACTACAACAGAAAATGTGCTTTTTGAACGTCCCTTGTAGAAATAGTGATGATTACTGTGGAGCAGCTAATCGGAGGGTGACAACAAATCAGATGGTTAGAAGCACAAAAGTGTGTTTGTCTTACTTGTGATCCGGTGTTGGATTTAATTGTGACTGCAGGAAAGAAGAAATGTTACTTTTTGTGTGATCGAAAACATTTTTTTTTTAGCTGGCATCCTCTGGCTCTCAGTGGACCTAGAAAACTGTACTTTGGGTGTCAGTGGGAGTGGAAACAGTTGTTGATGTTCAGGGTAACAGTAAATCTGTTTCCAAATGAGCAAGTGTTAAAGTATGATGGGTTTTGCTCACATTTGCACCTCCCAGCTTTGGAGGAAGTCTAGAGTAAACCTTGGAGGGCTGCAGCAAACAGGGAAATGGCAGATTGTGACACCCTTGAAGGCTCTGCTCCAAGAAGACGTGGTTCTTGGGTTGGCCAAACGTTCACAGCCCCCCCCCCAATGCTCTCCACTCCGTGGTGCTGGTTTGCGTCCCGCAGATGCTCACCAGTCGATCCAATTCTCCTCAGTTTGGTGATATGGGCTACGCTTCTTAAAGCTAGGCCTGTCTCTGAAACCTTAATGCCCCGGTCTGATTGACAGTCTTGGCTCTCAGATGGGTCTCATATTCCTCTGTGTTCTTCACTGCAGAGGCTCTAACTTTGCAGCTAAGTACACTGGCTGCTTGTACTACAAAAGTCCAGGTTACAGATTTTCAGAAATGTTTGTTGTGGAGCTGACATGACCTGTGTTTATCCTCCAAGCTCATACATGTCAGTAAAGAGCACCTACTCAGAATAGGAATGTGGGATTAATCCAGATCACATGCACAGTGTTTACAGGATGTGTATAATGTTACTAAGTGTCGGTGATCAATAACAAGGCAAAGAACATTGTACATGTTTATAGGATGAATCGGTGAACAGTCGGCATTGAGTAGGAGTTTGTGGAAAAGAAATGTTATTTTCTATTATTTTAAATTAGTTTTAGCTTTGTTCGTTTACCATGCGCTTCTCTCCAAAGCAATATATAATTCGGGGTAAACAGAACTGTGTGAACAACAGTCAGAGCTTTAGGTTTAATAGATGTCAATTTAATATGCCGCTCAAAGTTAACAAAATTATTGAAAAGTGTTTCAAGCTATATTTTATTGGAGCTTTAGATTATATTTTTACAGACCCTAACCAGCAAATAAATGGAAGAAAGTCTGCTTTCTTTCAGATGTGTGTTGACTGTGACTTTTTACAATCAAATGGAGTTAGACAGACATCCAGTCCCACTTTTGTTAAGTTGAGGAGCCAGTTGTACATGATCGTTTTTTTTGTTTGGTTGTTGCGTCTAATTAAAAACCGGAGTGTTTGATCTTGGAAGCAAACGGTCTCTATGTCACGTCTGATTTGGCGTGTTACCTGCATCACACTTCGCAAAACATTGAGAAAAGTTGGATGTTTCTCGCTCTTCCGGAACAGTGACGTTTGATGCCCTCCCATGTTGGGGACGAATGAAAGTAATAAGACAGATCTTCAGGTCTTCCAGTTGTTCCCTGCTCAACATCCTACATTTATTCATCTGTACATGCAGACTTTAATTACTCGCCTACCGAGGGGTCCTGAGACCACTGTTGATCAAAGGGCTGCACATGTGTTTGCAACTAGGAGTGGAGCACTTCATTACAGTGCCCTGGAAGACAGGGGCCCAGCTTGGTGGAGGCTCGTCCCCGGGGTCAGCGCGGGGCCAGGGGGGTCTCAGCCCTTTCTTCTCGGCAGAGGCGGGGGTCTATGCCAGGTGCGGGCCACGTGTTTCCTCCGCCCAGAGGACGCCGTGGGGCGAAGTCGCCGCCACCTCAGTGGAACGTGTCACCCCGCGACCCTCATGTGCCTTCTTTCTCAAAAGTAGCCAGAAGGAAAAATGTATAAAAACAAAAAATGAACTATAGCTTTCTTAGGTATTGTCCATTATTTGTTTTTATAAAAATAAAAAAATTAAATCCTAAATATTTAAAGAGGCTTCTAGACTGACTAAATCATGTCAGAAATATTGAGCATGTTTGAAATGTATATTACATGGCAGAACAGTGATAAATATTTTGTTTTCATATTTGGAATAAAGAACGTGTTTATATGCATTCCGCATTGCTAGTTGATATAAATAATTTATTAAATATTTATCTTTCTAGTTTTGGGATTTACCTCTAACACTTTTTTTTCTCCAGTTTCTCCAAAAAGGATGGTGGTGTCGACCAGAGTTTTTAGAGCCCCCTTTTTTAACAGCAGTCAATTTGTACCAAATGTGGTTCCAGTTACGGTGGCGATCCGAACGCATCGTGGGACGTGGAAACACAACCATCTGCAATGCAGTGGTTGCAATATCACAAAGTGCAGCAAATGAGGTTTTATGAAAACTAAACAGCCTCTCAAGATCCATTTTCCCTCCTCAGTGGAGCACCGTGCTCCCAAGATGACATAGTTTAATCCGTTTAGCCAGTCTAAATAAATGAAGGCATTTTCCTGGGGTTCCACGACACCGCCGAACCTGGGCAGACCGAGCAACCCTCTCCCTCTGCAGCTCGCTAGTTCTGTGCAAAACAGAATTTTCCTGCAACATAAAAACATGATTGTTATTGAATTGGATCCATTTATTGCAGCAGCCACTTTTGTTATTACCTAAAGATTTTGTCTTTTATGGAAATATAAAGGGACGAAATGGTGCCTGTGATTGTGGCGACAAGAAGTTATGCGTCTCCTGCTGAGAATGATGGGAATTTTTAAAGCTATTGGAGGGCAATATATCACTTAAGATACATTTTTGCATTGCCATTTGAAATTTGAACTACTTTCAGCATAACTTGCTGTGAGTGAGGAACATGAAGGAAAAAGTCCTTCCAGGTATTTCTTCCCTGGTGATAACATGCTAACAAACTTGTGGGATCTCAATGAAGAAGAATCCAGTTACACTGAAGAGGGTTCTAGACTTACTAAATCATATCAGGAATATTGAGCATGTTTCAAATGTATAATACATAGCACAGCAGTGATAAATATATTTATTTTCATGTTTGAATTAAAGAACATGTTTATATGCTTTCAGATTGCAAGATAATATAAAAAATGTATCATGATATTTTTAGTCATTTGATAAAATTTTAATTTTCATTCCAGAAAAAACTGTGATATAATATTTAGGATTTAATTTTTGAATTTGTGTGATTTAGCACAAATCGCCTATTTAAATGTGTCGATCTGTATTGTGCCTGTCCATGGGAGCAGGGGTGGGAGGGGGCTGAAGCGGACATCGGTCAGGTTTGATAGCTGGACGTGCCATGCACCTGAAGTGCGCACTGCTTTGAGGGAGAAATTGAGGAGAACAGAAGTGTGGACCATTGGTAGGGAGTATCGAAACAAACATTGTTTACTTTTGCAAGCTCTAACTGAAGATCCGACGCCCCCCTGGGGGGACTAACACAACACTGCGATTCGTTTCAGGTTCCCTCCACTGACAGGAATGCTCTGAGCTCGCTGTGGGGGAAGCTGGCTTCCGAGATACTCATGCAGAACTGGGAGGCGGCCATGGAGGACCTCACCCGCCTGAGAGAGACCATCGATAACAGCGTAAACAGCCTCACACCCTGCCGCTCGCTCCTATCTCTCCACACATACACACGCTACAGTTATGTGTATCAAGTTCAAGATTTAATTAGGGTTGAGGAAAAAAACAAACATCTTTTTGCAGTTATAAGGAAAGAAATGTAATGAGTTTTGAACATTGGAAATAATTGCTTCTCTCACTGAATGTTCCAGGTATATTTATTCAGTTAAAATATAAATGACTTAATGACTTAATTTACAACAATAAGTTAAGAATTAGTAAATATTGCAGTAGTATTATTTTTGAGGTCAAAGGCCCTTCTCTTGTCTTCCTATCCTCACCCCCCCCCCCCCCCCCCCTCACCCCCCCC